>CACRXK020006170.1:371-25910 GCA_902702795.2 Paramuricea clavata | reverse complement strand
TATACCATGTGTCTGAGATGTTTTGGTATGAAACATGATTGGACTGATGGCACTAAGAAACGCTGGAGTCCAATCAGTCCATTGTTTGTATACGCTGTGCTTCTTTTTCTACCTTGTAAGCTGAACATACTTTTCAGAAACCTGTACTTTATGAAAATTATTTGAATGACTAAATACACATTGAGTATATTGAGTTTGTGTAAGTATGTGGCAACAACCAATGGCGTACCAGTCAGGTACGACTAAAATATTGAATTATCGCACCCTGATATGTGGACAAGGCCTTAGTGTATATTAATTTTAATTTATATACATTTTATACAATAGTGAAAAGAGAACACTGCTAGTTAAAAAATAGTAATGAGTGTTACCTTCAAATGTAGTAGGATTTAGCTAATATTTATCAAAAAGTTTTCCAGTGATTTCAAAGCATACTAAAAGAATATTTTGCACACTTGCAGGAGTCATATTAAAGCAGACTTTGAATGCATGCAATATAAAAGCAATATGTATTGTTCATCTAGACTATTTATTTACCGCAAAATGTTTTTACTACTTTGTCTAACGTCGAAATCAAAAATTATGTTTTATTTTGTCATAAAAGCAGTTATTAAGTTTAACGTTGTTGTTTACATAGACCAACCATGTTCAAGTTGTCTCACATGTAAACTGGTCCTCAATGCAAGGCAATATTAGCCTGAAAGATTTAAGAACTATATTCTAGTTGTTGTTGCTTGCACTACAAATACAATCCTTTACAAGCCTCACTTTAATTAACAGCATGTACTGGCACAAAATATCTCAATACAGTATAGATATCTGATCAATCTGCTGACATGCTAACTAGAAACTTACCACAGAGCCTGAAATAACATTAAGAATTGTCCGGAAAAAATGTCCAACCAAAATGAAATTTGACTGGAAACTTTCAAATTTGACATTTCGACTCCATTTTGACTCCAGGCTTTTGTTGGGTAAAATACGCATATATATATATATATATATATATATATATATATATATATATATATATATATATATATATATATATATATATATATATATATATATATATATATATATATATATATATATATATATATATATATATATATATATATATATATATGCCAAACTACTTTATGCCAAACACTAGACAGTTTGTTAAAATGATTTTATATTGATTGGATACATATAGCTTATGGTTAAGTTAGTTTTTCAAGAAAACTGACTGATTGCTATTTTTTGTGCAGACAATATGTCGGATCAACTTGGTCGAAAAGCTGTGATCATGCACTGTTACCAGTCATGAATATCTGGTAAAACAATTTGTTCGTCAAAGTAAAAAGTTTCCTGTGTATTTTCTGGTGAGTAGCAGTTATGCTTTCCTTATATGGCATTATACAGAAACCAAGTGCTCCCTCTGTTTGATCCTCAGCTCTAACAAAAAATATCCTGTTCTGGTTTCTCAACCGACCCAATTTTTTCAGCTTACCCTAATGCTTTTTTATATGGTTACAGCTGTCTGCATATTTATAATTGTTCACTTTCCAATACAATGCAATGCCAGGGTCATTGTCACAGTTACTGCCAAACCCTATTTATTCGAGATGTTTATGCATTAATGCATGCCAGCTGATCACACTCATGGCTGTTGCTGAGCAATGTCAAGTTTTCAAAACCTACCTAGTGAGTACCCTAATTTTTCAGGACATGAAACCAGAACCAAAAGGGAATTTCAATTCATAAGGCTTTATGTATTGATCGGGTTTTGGGGTTTTTTTTTAACAAATTTATTTGGATCATTTATTTGACATGTTTACTTTATAATGCACCTGCCAATCATTGATGTTACAGCGCAAGTGCAACTAGGGGGGGGTGAATCTGATAAAAAGTCATTTTTAAATTGACATGATCAGATTCTTAAAGAACAATGAAGTTTAAGGATACTGGCACAGGCTTTGCTACATACAAGCATCCATATTTATTATAAGGGGCCACATCCATATTCATGTTGTATATGTCGCCACAAGTAACGTCGAATAGACGTTATTACTACACCCATCCACTCCAGATAACGTCGATCAATATTCAGTTGTATTTTGTATTTCGTATTTATGATACCAAAGCTGTATCGTGATAGTTACTTTGGACATTAGGTAATTGTCAAATTGCCACTCATAACGTCGATAAGTTCACATAAAAACCCAGCCACTCATAACATTGATTCGACATTATTTGTGGCAACATGAATATGGAAGTGAATAGCAAATAATAATACATTGACTATTATTAATAGCGAATGGCAAATACATTGACTATTAATAGCGAATAGCAAATGACTATTAATAGAATGGTGTTATACTAACATTATAAAGATGAAAGGATCTTCCCACCACGGTAGCGACGAAATGTTCACTCCCTAGGGCTTGTAAAGCAAGTGGCACACCATTTGACACATAACCCAGCGCTCGAAATGGCGAGAAAAGTTGACTGCCTGTAATATTCAGTCCTGTAGCAACCGCCATCTTGAAAAATATACACACGTGCTTGACACTCATGCAAGCGTACAGCCGGGGGGAGCGAGAGATAATATCATAACTATTTTTAATATTATTCCGTGTGTGCTCACCGTGCTGTGTAAAGTAAAATTTGACTGTCTAGTTGTTTTCTTTTCAAAGAAACACATTTATTTACGTCTTTCTATAATTTTTAGGTTAAAATCTCAAATTTCGTTTATCTTTATATTTAATATAATCTATATATTTGCAATGCCCGATTTGTCCCCCCCCCCCGTACACGATACCAGACATGTTTGCATGATGGGAAGTATATATAGTAATCACAAATTTCGCAATACGCATTCATTTTGACAAGGACGGACGCTGGTTTACCGCATTTATTTTATAACACCTGTATTTACTTGTGTTTACTACAAAGAAAACTGCCCTGTCTCTAATACAATGATTTATTATATACGGTAAAAGTCTGACAACTAGAATGTATCGAGGATCGTGTCTTTTCGCGCTGAATGAATTTTGAAGAATTGAAAGGTTGTGACACGTAAATACTTTGACGCAGTGTGCCTGTTGTTTTGTTTGGAATACGCAGCACTAACTAACAAGAAATACCGAAGAAACTACAAGACATAAGTTGAGTATAATGCTTCTAAATCAATCATTAAAAGTGATTGCTTTAACGACTTTATTTTGGTTTTCTGCGATGGTATTGATGTTCATGTCGAATGATGATTTTACACGAAACTCGTTGGAAATGCTCAATGCTCCACTGTACCACAATGATGACTATAAATTCATGCATAAAGTCGGAGTTGAACCTTTAAAACCAATTAATCATGATATAAAATACCCATGGCAGCAAAAAGAAGGCAATATTTCAAGACATTATAAAAAGAACTCAGGTTATTTATCAAGCTTATCCAAGAAAGTAGGAAAGTTAATACACGGCAGTCAAAGACCTGTATACGATGTTAGTAAACTCAAAGAGCCAGATCAATATGCTTTAGGCGCTATGGGCAAAGCTGCTTATCTTGTTTCTGAAGAAGATAAAAAATTAGCACAAGATCACTTCTCGGATCATTCATTTAACTGGGTTTTAAGTGATAAACTTTCACTTGATCGTACTCTAGATGATTATCGTGGCGCAAGGTGAGCATGATTGTGTATTTTAATACTTATTAAAATAGTACTTTATTTATACAATACTTCATTCCAATACTTTGTCACAATTTATAGTGTTTTTGAAGGCATATTGCATTGACATTTTGAAATCCTACAAATTTTTTATTGTGTCAGTATAACTTCCGGTTTGCCAAATCTTCAAAGACTTTCTTATCATTCAGATTGATAAAATAATACACGTTTTATTTTTAAAACAATTTTCATACCGTTTTTTTTTTCCAGAGCCTTACATATATTGTAGTATGTATTATGAGGGTCTTAATGGGGTTTAGTGTTATTTTCTCTTTTTCTAAATGCTCATTTATACAATATGACTAGTCTTATATGATTCTTATTCTGGCATATGTATTTAAATAAATGTGTGTCTAAAGATGCATTGAACTAAATAAAATTTCAATGGTAAAGATGTCACATTTCAAATTTTGCCATTAATTGATGAAGGAGTAGTGGTGATAGCATTCATTTTCATATGCCAGAATGACAATCATATACGACTAGTTGTGTCATGTAAATGGGCCTTAGAGTGTTCAGTGTTGGAGGAGCTGAAATTTTGCTGTTTAATTTAATGTTAGAGAAAACTTTAGATTTTGCTGTTAGGCTGCAAAATGTAACATTTTAAGGCCCATACAGACCGAACGCGATTTGGCAACGTGACGCGAATTTTCAATTTTCAATGACTTTTAATACTATTTTTCTATTCTTTTCAAATATTTGGAACCACTTAAGCAATTTTAGCTATTTGGTCTGCATATCTTGTTAAATTTTTATCCGCTGACGGTTTTATATGTTTTTAAAAACTGAAAATTTGTGTCGCGTTGTCGAATCGCGTTCGGTTTGTGTGGACCTTTCCTTTAGTGTTATAATGTCCCAAATGAAGTGTTATAGGGCCAAAATATTTACTGCTTAACCCATTAAGTGCCAGCTCTTTCCCCTTGATGAGTAAAATGAAACATTGGGGGCCTGGGGCAAAATATAACTTTGGGACCCTCATGATTTCCATTGTTTAAACTTTGGTGCATTATGTGGCCTGGACGGATTTTGGAATCTGATGTCCCCCTAAAGACTAGTCACTACATCCTGACAGACTAGTCAATAATCTATCTCTGTCCATGCCAGTGCAGGTAGTGATAATGACGAACAGCAGCAGTATGTACTATGTAGAGATTACAAGTACATGTACGTATGTGTACGTTTCCCAATCCATGCTACTAACTTCCCCCGATGAAGGGCCTTCACTTTACTGTTTATTTGGCAGTTCCCTTTAGCTGGGGGCCTAAGCAGACAGGCAAATAAATCATTCAAATATAGATTTACTTTATTGTGATGAGATAAATGATAACAGATTAACCCATTGAGCACCAACACTCTCTCCTTTACAAGTAAAATCTTCTGGTATTAGACTGACATTAGTAAAATAATAAAGTAATGGGTGAAGGCAATTCAACTTAATAGGTTAACTTGTAGACCTATGGGCAGCTGCTCTCTCCCCTTGACGAGTAAAATTGTCTGGCATTAGACACAGTAAAAATAATGTGGGTGCATGCATTGGGTGCAATGCGACTTAATGGGCTAAAAAACATATTGATGTCCATAAATATCAAATGCAGCAACAAAAGATGATATCTATTGTAGTTCAATACTGTCACTGCATTGACATTTCACAAGCTTGGATACTTCTGTATTACTGCCACAGACTATAAATACCTTTTTCTGTACATACCAGACTACACCATTTCATGTCTTTTATTGGTTCAGCTGACAGGTGTTTTAGAAATAAATTCTTCAACCTTGAAGTTTATGACATTTTGTGTTGATATATACAATGTATTCTGCATTAACATTCTAAAGAAATTAAGTTGAGGAACTACAGGATATAACCCCTGTCCTCCACAGAGCTTTAGGAACTTAGCAACTGCAAGAATTTAGTAAATGCATGTCTTTCTAAACGTGACATTAACATAAGACTCCAAAGAAAACTAGATGCAGAAAAAAGCTTTTCTAGGGATGCGGTGGGGGGGGGGGACATAGACACATCATCCTGTGTGTATATAAGGAGGCACATTGCGACCACCCCTGATGAATACATTGGCTCATAATGCAAATTGTTTAAAAGATTGAGTTAAGGGCAAAAATTTGTGCCAAAGCCAAGAAAGTGGGGTGGGGTGGGGACTACTTTCAATCAGTAATTGTCAGGAAAATGTAGAGGTGTAAGAATAAAATCCTTCAGTAAACAGTGTTCTAGAGACCGCAGGAGTACATGTAGCAAATTGGGAGAGGGTCATCCCAAAGGTAACGATGGTCGTGCAACTCCCCAGGCAGTTTATGTCATTGGCAGAGACACAGTAGGTTGGTGGTGAGAGATTGTACTGGAAGTCCCAAGGCATATTTTAGGATATACTGTACAGTCTGTGTATACTTGGGGGGGGGGGGGCAAAGTGGCCTCACAGGCTCCACTAGTTAGTGGCTCAGACTAGACCCTATAACCTTACCTGAGTGACCTAAATCTTACTCTGGGGAGTAAGTTGGTTTTTTCCCCCACTACAAAACGTGCAAATTATCAAATATAAAACTTGGAAAAAAGTAATATAATATATATAGAGTCGTTTTATCACTGACATTGCAATAACAAAACACAGTTATTAACAACTGCCATGTACGTTTTTGTTTACAGATGTAAAGCAAAGCACAACAACTATCCTGAAAAGTTACCAACAACAAGTGTGATCATATGTTTTCATAAAGAACGACTTTCTGTATTACTGCGTACAATACATAGCGTTATCAACAGAACTCCGCCACAATTATTGAGTGAAGTTATTGTTGTCGATGATTTCAGTGAAGATGGTACGTAAATGATTTTGAACAAGATTCAAGTCATGGGTCCGGTATTTTCTTGTTTTCAACCACATTCTTGTTCAGAATATCATTAAGATTAGAAAGTTCTCCTGGTTTTATGTGTTTGAAAACGTCATTACCAGGTGATTTGCGTGATGTTTGCTTTCTGTCGCGAAGTGTCCAATGCTAACACAATGTCTGCTCAGACCGATTTGAGGCTCCCTTTACTTAGTTAAAACTGCTATCAGCATAGCTACTGTAAGATGTCCTATTCCTTATTTACTTAGCGATCTAAAAACTATTGAAAATCATACGATTTCACAGGGTTCGTAGCGGTCTTTGAAATCCTTGAAAGCCTTTGAATTTGAATGCAGGTCTTTAAGGTCTTTGAAAGTCTTTGAATTGTGTGAAAAAGCGAAGAAAGTCTTTAAATTCTTTAGTGATTATTTGATTGTACGATTTCCTAGCTAATAAAATAGATTGATTGATGCAAGATTTTCGCAACTATCGACGAAAAAATGCATTCTAGGATGTGATTTGACGGGACTAATTACCTGGTAAGAATGGTGCTTATACATCGCAATTTTTCGACAGACTGATTGCTCTCAAAGGTCTTTGAAAAAATCTCTGAAAGTCTCTGAATTGTTTTGGTCTTGGAGACTACGAACCCTGTTTCATACAACATGTGGAAGGACAAGTGCAATTTGAAGTCTTTGAAAAACTCACGACTGTATGTTTTTTTCAAATTGCACGAGAAACCATACTACATTACTTATTAATAATATACATGAAAAAATTATGCAGTCGCATGCGTAAGTCACATTTAGAAATTAAAAAATTAAGAAAATTAAGAAATTTGAGAAATAAAAAATTAAGAAATTTGCACTGTATTTCATATTTTTGCACTGTATTTCGAAAAAATTGCACTGCCCTTAGCCAATCGGAATTGAGAAATTTTTTCATGTATATTATTATGTCTGAAAAAATTGTTTTGTCCTAAAAGTAAATCTTTTTAGAACGTCTTGGTAAGCCACTAGACGAGCATGTTGCGAACATGGCCAAGGTGAAAGTCATCAGGAACACCAAACGTGAAGGGCTGGTACGAGCGCGGTTACGAGGTGCACGTGATGCGACAGGAGATGTCCTGACATTTCTTGACTCTCATTGTGAAGCCACACCAGGCTGGGTTGAACCATTGTTAGCACGTATTGCAGAAGATGAAAGAAATGTTGTGTGTCCCGCCATTGAAGTACTCAATGCTGACACATTCGCCTACCAAGCTTCATCCAATGCTGAACAGAGAGGTGGATTTAACTGGGATCTTTTCTTTAAATGGAAAGGCATACCTCCAGCAGAGCAGAAACTTAGAAAGGACGATTCTGATCCAATACGGTAAGTAATTTTCATACTTAAAGCCAGTTTTAAGATGGATAGATCATTTTTCAAACTTTTCAAACCTTCATGAGATTCGCCATTCTTTGGTATAAACTCGAGTATTATTGTTTAGCATAATTTACAAAATTGTCAAAAGCCTTGTTTGTGTTTATTGTGGAGTCCATATCCTTAGTTTCACAGTGTTTCAAGCATTTTTACAAATGTTGAAAATCATCTGTTGGATTGTGCCGTCATGCCGTCAGGGTCCACAGTAGCTTTTGACGCAGGAAAATTTTTATTTTTTAAATGTGAAAATTGACGCCAAAATGTCTATATATTCTATATAAGTCGCGAAGTAGTAAGAAAATCTGAGCCCAATATACAGGATTTGGTAACCATCTTGTGGACCCTTGAAAAAGCGTACTTTTAGGAGAAGACAGGTCCTTGCTAAAAGTGATGACGCTTTTTCGTGCAAATACGAGTTCATGGACAGATAAGATAATACTGTATGTTTCGTTTGCTGGGTCCAGATCCAAGATCGGTTATTGAATCTACAACGGTGGGTAGCTAGAATTGCGGGCACTGTAGAAAAATTCCACCACCTGAAAATACAAATTAAAATAACTTCTATTGTTTATAAATCCTGAATATGTTTTTCCAGTACACCAACCATGGCAGGAGGATTGTTTTCAATCGACAGGAAATATTTCTTTCATATTGGATCTTATGATGAAGAAATGGACATCTGGGGCGGAGAGAATTTGGAGCTTTCCTTTCGTGTGAGTGAATTTCTGCTTTGTATAATCTTCTCGAATTTTAACAAACTGCTTTAATTTTCGACATGTTCAATGGCGTTTTGTACATGGGAATTTAGAATTTAGACCGAACAAGGAGCAGCTTCGAAAAATGCAACTATAGGCCCTCTGGCAGGAATCAAACCTGCGGCCCTGTGATTATGGTGAAGCGCTCTAACGTACAGAGTAGTTTAGGTTACAGAAGTTCCGAGTTCGACCCATGCCATGCCATGATTCGCAATGTACTCGCCACTGTCCAGTGTTTCAATTCTATTTCAGAACCATCCTCGGAGATATGAAAAACTAGTTTCATATTATTTTCGTTGTAATAGAATAATATCAAAATAGTAATAGCTGCCTGCAGAATAATATCAAACTAGTAATAGCTGCAGAATAATATCAAACTAGTAATAGCTGCAGAATAATATCAAACTAGTAATAGCTGCAGAATAATATCAAACTAGTAATAGCTGCAGAATAATATCAAACTAGTAATAGCTGCAGAATAATATCAAACTAGTAATAGCTGAAGAATAATATCAAACTAGTAATAGCTGAAGAATAATATCAAACTAGTAATAGCTGCAGAATAATATCAAACTAGTAATAGCTGAAGAATAATATCAAACTAGTAATAGCTGCAGAATAATAAATAAGTAAATAGCTGAAGAGTAATATCAAACTAGTAATAGCTGCAGAATAATATCAAACTGGTAATAGCTGCAGAATAATATCAAACTAGTAATAGCTGAAGAATAATATCAAACTAGTGATAGCTGAAGAATAATATCAAACTAGTAATAGCTGAAGAGTAATATCAAACTAGTAATAGCTGCAGAATAATATCAAACTACTAATAGCTGAAGAGTAATATCAAACTAGTAATAGCTGCAGAATAATATCAAACTAGTAATAGCTGAAGAGTAATATCAAACTAGTAATAGCTGCAGAAAAATATCAAACTAGTAATAGCTGAAGAGTAATATCAAACTAGTAATAGCTGCAGAATAATATCAAAATAGTAATAGCTGCAGAAAAATATCAAAATAGTAATAGCTGAAGAAAAATATCAAACTAGTAATAGCTGCAGAAAAATATCAAACTAGTAATAGCTGCAGAAAAATATCAAACTAGTAATAGCTGAAGAGTAATATCAAACTAGTGATAGCTGAAGAATAATATCAAACTAGTAATAGCTGCAGAATAATATCAAACTAGTAATAGCTACAGAGTAATATCAAACTAGTAATAACTGCAGATTAATATCAAACTAGTAACAGCTGCAGAAAAATATCAAACTAGTAATAGCTGAAGAAAAATATCAATCTAGTAATAGCTGCAGAATAATATCAAACTAGTAACAGCTGCAGAGAAATATCAAAATCGTAATAGCTGAAGAAAAATATCAATCTAGTAATAGCTGCAGAATAATATCAAACTAGTAACAGCTGCAGAAAAATATCAAAATAGTAATAGTGAAGAAAAATATCAATCTAGTGATAGCTGCAGAATAATATCAAACTAGTAACAGCTGCAGAAAAATATCAAAATAGTAATAGCTGAAGAAAAATATCAATCTAGTAGTAGCTGCAGAATAATATCAAACTAGTATTTTTTCATGTCTCTGACGATGGTTCTGTAATCAAAAGGGAAGCCCTGTTGTCTGGAGATCCTATGAAGAACCTCCACCAAAAATATAGAAGTGTTTTTAACCTACCTGGTTAAACAAACCGCTAATTGTGGAAAGACATACAGTAAACACTAGTTATTAAAACTTCTTTGTGGTTGAAGTCAGTTTGGTATATACAGTACCTACTGTATATAAACATGAATATCTACTACAAGTACGAATCATGATGCATACATATAGCCGTGCATGTGCGTAGTTTTAATGATAAAATCACGTTTCAGGTGTGGATGTGTGGTGGAAGACTGGAAATCATCCCATGTTCACGAGTTGGTCACGTGTTTCGTAAAGTCACCAGTCCATACAAATTTCCAAATGGCGTTGATAAAACGCTAAGTAAAAATTTTAACCGTCTGGCTGAGGTATGGATGGATGAATACAAAGAGTTGTACTATAATAAGAAACCGCAGAATCGTAATCGAGATTTTGGTGATATTACTGAAAGAAAGAAACTCCGTGAAAGATTAAAGTGTCATTCATTTAAATGGTATTTAGAAAATGTTTATCCTGATATCAGAATGCCTGAACTCAATCCACCCGCACAAGGAGAGGTACGTTAAGCTTTTTACCTATTTACCTGTATATCTGCCTTATATCTGCCTGTATATCTGCCTCCTATTTACCTGTATATCCCCTGTATGTTTACCTGTACATTGTTGTGGAATGATTTGTAAACTTTGATGTTTCTTCAATTTTTTTTTTCGTTTTCCCGGAAACGTAGTTGCAGAGACAGGTTTTGCTTCCCAGGACACAAATCCCTTAACAAATTCAAAAACATTTTTGCCGCAAACATGGCTAGATGTTTCCGTAACAATGTTTCTAAGTTTTCCTGGGGCTTTACTTATGTACGTAATAATATCGTGTGTCGTCAAACGTTTTCGCAGTCTGTATCCCCAATCAGTGAAGCATTCGTGGTTTGCTAGAGGATTGTCAGATCAGATTGACACCTAAATAAAGTTTTTGATTTATTGAATCGCAACAGGCTTGTTGGACTGTATAGTTCCATAGAAACGAGTCATCAACCTTGTATAGCAACTTATATCAACGACTTCAAATCAAGCAAAGTACCAAACCCTTACCTAAAATACCGCAGTTACTCTGCTACCCAGCAAAGTAACTGAGGTTACCATTTTTTCTGTTTGTTTTTCTTACTTAGATGAATAATCTCTTGTTTTATAGGTTCGTAATCCTGAAAGTAGTATGTGTTTGGATTCTCTTGGAATGAAATCTGGAAATAAGTTAGGCTTATACAGCTGTCATGGTCAAGGAAATAATCAGGTATATACCAATTGCAAGTTGATCACCATATCGGGGGGCATTCCATTTTGCCTTTAATATCGTGTTCCTTAAGGCTATAGTAAGTACATTTCTGTATGTCGGCTGCGTTCAAATTTCTTGTGGGCCCCTGCCAACACGTTTCTCTTCGATTTCCCTATTAAACTTCTATATTGTTAAAAACGTGAAATTTCAGGTTCATTAATAGAAAAAAATAACTTGCTGCATTATTAGAAAGCTTACAAAAAAACTACATAAAAGACATTTAAACGGTTACCTTGATTTGCCAAGTTCTTGTTGAGTTATGAGCTTTTCAAAACATGTTTTCAGACTAGTGCCCAGGATTCTTGTGAGTTTTTGGCCTATTTTTCACATTTTGGAACAGCAATAACTCAAAGACCGCGTAAAAAATCATGCAAGGTAACCGGCTTTAAATGGCTTATATATAATATGTAGTTTTTGTAAGCTTTCTGATGATGCATGTTATAGTTTTTCTATGAATGAACCTGAAATTTCAGGAAATTCGAAGAAAACTGTGTTGGCAGGAGCCCTCAAGAAATTTGAACGCCGCCAACATACAGAGATTGTACTTAGTATAGCCTTGAGATGAAGGCAAAATAGAATTGCTTCCTGATCGCGGGTGAGTTTTTTCTGTCTTATCTGCCGGACTATGAGTTTTGAAGTGTTTCTTGATCTTACAAAATCGTTGTTTATATATTTGTAGTATTTTGTGTTGTCTTCACATGGTGAAATCTTGTGGGAAAGTGAGAACTGCGTTGATAACTCCAAGTATAATCCTGGCGGCTCAGTTGAGCTTATTCCATGTCATGGGATGGAAGGAAACCAGAAATGGGTTCATGATAAAAAATCCGTAAGCATCTCATTAAATATCGTTTTATTCAGTTTAACAATTAGTCTCTTTTAGTATCCTTTCAATTAAATAATGGCGCAATCAACCACACTTATCTGTCCGCCAAAGACGACCAACGTTTGAATCCAACATGTCGGTCAATGAGAAAATTCAGATTGTTGATTGAAATACTTTGAAAAGTAGGGACGATGCAGGAAACATTTAAAATCTCCCCAGACAATTCGCATTTTCGATTGAACACTCGCCAAAAAATTCACAACAGACTTGTAACAAGCTTGTCAACCGCTACAAAACAAAGTTGTTAAAATACGAAGTCCTCAACTTGTATAGCAAATTACAGACTTGTTATCTTTATTCTAAAAAGAAATGTTTTAAACATTGTGTTCTATTTTTATCACATTCAGGGCACAATCAAACATGAGGTGAGTGGACAATGTCTCGATCGTGGTGCTTCAATGGAATCTCAAAATCCTGTAGTAAATCCCTGTAATGGAAGTCCTTCACAAGTTTGGGTTTTCTCAAGATACAAAACTGAATAAAACAAATACAAAATCTTATTGTAGTGTATTTAAATTGAATTTTTGTAGTATTGGTATATATACATAGAATAAATACATAAAATAGTAAAGTCTTATTGATGTCCAAATTGTATGAAATATTTTTGAGGCCGTCCAACCTTATTCTGTAATTAAGTACATCCAATGCAATTTTCTACTAAAAGTTCCCTCACACATACATGCACACACTCAGTGAGTCTCTCAACAGTGCAACTCAACATTCAATGAGTCACCACTCATCCTCACTGAACATGAGACTACACTCACCCTCCAAACATTCAATAACAACACACTAAAGCGTGCACGTAAATCAGTACACATGAATATAAAAACATATACATAATAAAGTGTTATAAAAACTAAATTCGTTTAAAACTTTTATGGCGTTATTTTCATACTAAATGCAAAAAAACGAACATGCATGTTGGTCCCGTTTACTCCCTAAAATGAATGAAAAAAGGTTTATCAATTAAAAGGTATTTCAATGTCGCAACTAAATCATTGCGCAGAATTGGCAAGGTAAAGCAATCAGCATCCACTTTGGCAGCGTCCCTTTGGCATGAGGCAATGTTTCTATCATTGTGTTTGTCTCGCATGACAAGATGGCGTCGCGAACTCGTAAAGGCGCTTAGCCTCATGTTGCATATTCAATGTTGTATTCTTGTCTTGCAAAATTTCAATGTGTTGGTCCTTCTCATTAACCTCTTCGTTATAATTTAAAGATGCCCTGACTACCCCCCCCACCCCTCCCCCTCGCCTAGCTATAGCCTGCTTAACCTACAAAGGATCGGGGGTACACTTCTTCCATTAATATTTCCAAAAAAAAATTTCTCAAATTCGCTTTCCAATTTTTCTTTCGATTCTTTCATTAATCGTATTTTTCTTTAACTATTTAGCATTCTGCAACTGCAATCTTTAATAATAGAAAGGAATTAGCCTTTCTCACGCCGCCATTTGTGGGGTACTGTAATATTTTGTAAACGATTATAACAATGTGAAAAGCGATATTTCAGAACCAAACTTTAGGATAAAACTAACCACTCTGTTTACACTTGTTTCAAACTCATGGAATCACTGAACCTCTTAACATACCTTTATTGCAATCTTTACAACGAGTGCATTATCTCTTCCCAAGTTTCTGATGTTATATAGCTGTTATACAATATTTATGTAAAGTTTCGTTTGCACGACATCTGAGTATTTGACCAGGACGACAACCATTACCCTCACCTTTTTTTCAATTTTCTCCAATTCATTTTGATAATAGTTTTTTGTGGTGATCTTCAACGCTGAAAATATATTTTCAAATTAAAGCTTTTGCCGGTCATGATAATTGAGTCAAGTATAATAGATTATGCTGTTCTCCTTGAAGTCTGTCAAGTGCAATCCCTCATTTTTGTAGTTTTGCTATCGCAGAAAACAAGGACACCATGCTTCTATACAACAAGCGAACTAATTCTTAGTTCATCTATATTTCATCTTAATAACCCTTACCTTGCCTCAATCTCTTCCACTTCATCTTGATGTTCTTTCAAATTCGAGATTGCCATTTTCCACTTTCTTGGTTATATCTCTCCGCCTGTTCTCTCAACAGACCAATGAACGTGTCATGGAAAAATGTCCTAGCAAAATTGCTCTGAAATGGTTGAAGGGTTATAAAGAACTATAGCTACATTATTATTATTAGAACTATACAGTATTATTACTATATTTCACTAAATTAAAAGCTGAAAAACTGAATGTACTGAAATTGTTCATTGACTAAGAGCTCTCGGCAATCAAATTCAAATACAAGTGGTTAGTGCCAAAAAATATTTCTAGAACCGTTTCTGAACATTAATTTTTAATTTGAAACGTTTTACCCAACGATAATTGGATAAAGAATTCATTTCACGTTAAATTTTTAAGCATTCAAACTGTTTATATGCAGTAGACTCTGAAATTGATGTATCCATAGTAAAGTGTTATTCCTTTTATTTTTGCCATTTAGAGCACAAAAAATATGATTAAATGTTCATACTGATACAAAGTTTTGGAGTTACAGATGTTCTGTCAAAAAGGACGAGAGGCTGCTGCATGCATGTATTTCTAGTCGAAATTTGATTTGCCGAAATTTTGATGAAGACGCTAAATTTACGCATTTCATATACGAAGCACACCGTCCGGAATACGACCAAGTAGCTGGTATTAAAAATAAAAAGGCTTTGTTGGTTTTCATGTGATTTGATGTGAACGTTTTGTGTCAATACTTGTTGCGAGCAGGGGCCGCGGAACCGGGGAAGCAATGAAGGCATATCTCCCCCTCCCCCCACTTTTATAAGTGAAAAAAATGCCATTTTTCTGGGTTAAAGCCGGCCCCATTTAAAGAACGAAAAAAGTATTTTTTGAATTGAATTCTTTTGCTGGAAAGAAAGTGCAATTTTTAAATGTAAAGACTCAGTCTGTTGTAAAGGCCATTTCCAACGTTATAAGAGACTCCATATTTTAAAAATTTTCGTTCGGCTTCTGAACGGCATTAAAATCGTTTGATTTTTGTCATATACAAAAGTGTCCCTTTTGGCCAATTTCGAAATGCTTCCGCGGCCTCTTGGTTGTAACCTTAGTAATTATATGTTTAATGTGAAGTCTGTATTAGTTTATTTCATCAGCATCACTGTTGTAGCTCTTCTAGGTTTGTACGTACTGCATGTATTGAAAAGGTGCATGTATGCACCTCGTCCATTTCAATTCTTCTTTGTATATAACGTTATTTGTGTTTGTCTTTAAATTGCATTCTTTTCCAATGAAGTTTGCAATACTACCCTGCCCAAGGGAACCTCATACTATCCTAGAAAATTAAAGTAATATCTTTCATACCAAGAACGATAAAATCTAGAATTTTCTGCAGAATAATTCGTAATTGGCAAATTAAAACTTGCATGTATTATATTTAAATACAATATGATTCAAACCGTCAAAGGGACCAGACAACAGATCATTTAGTCGACGCAAATCATATATCACCAATAGAGTTGATTTTCGTGTAAGTAAGTTACAAATGTAAAAGCAAATAAAATTCTAATAGTTGTATAATTATGAAGTTCACTTATAATAAACGTACGTGTTTGAAAATACGTGCGTGTGTTTATTATCTTACCATAGAGTCCAAAATTACAGTACATGTAGAATGCACTAAATGTCAATTTTTAAATAAGCTCGCCCCATTCCACTGAGATTTGTCGTGTTCCGCAAGGAATAATCAAATGGGCCTCGCTTATTTAAAATTGAGATTTAAATGCAAATTTTTAAATACAAAGTTAGCCAAAGCATGGTCTATCGAAGGGTAGATGGCTGTGAAACTCGTTAGAATAACAATATAATTCGTCTATGCTAGTCAACGTTTATTCATAAATCTGGTCCTTCACCGTCACGTGTGTATTGTATTGTATTTTTGCAAAATCCACCGATATACCAATTTCCAGTCTACCCTATTGTTCGAGTCACAGATAGGTAACTTGCCTGAAACAACTAACTCTAATGAGTTTCACAACTATTTTCCCTTCGATAAGCTGTGGTCAAAGTAGGATGTGGTTAGATTTAGATAAGGGGGCATTAATTTCGTGGTATCTTGTGTAGTACTGGATGGATTTCACTTTTCACCATCGTGATGGTGGTCAATCGGCAGTTACCAGAGTGTAATATTGGTCTTTTTGAGCTCGAGAGATGCGGTTTAATTTTCATGCTCCATAAATAATTTTAATAGTTTTGACATTGACCATCATCATGATGTGTTGCTTACCAAATAACCAATCTCCATAGTTTTCTAAAACAATAATTGATTAGCCAGGATAGCGATATAAAACAGTTTTGTTTTTGTGCACTTGTTTATTTCCCCATCGTTTCCCCATTTATTGTATGGAGCCTATGGATTGTTGATTTGCAGAAGGTTGAACTGGACGCGGTACCAATGTATTGGCAGCAACCTCGTACCCAGGGCTTCTGCGCTTATTGCTCGATCAGAAAACCTGGGATAATCCAACCCGGACACAATCTCGTACTCATGCTATCGTTGGCTCTGGTTCGAGATTTTTCCAGAAGCGGAAGTAAATATTTTAAACTCAGGGAGTGGGAATATACCCTGGGAATCGGGTGGCAGAATTTTTTCAAAACCCATCCGCGTGCTAAGATCCATAGAAAGGCCTTGCGGACTAGGTCTTTCTAGTGAGAATGCATTATTGGTTGCAATTTTTCCAATCTCGTGCAGTTTTTGGAATTTGAAGTCCGGCTGCCATGTTGCCACAATATCTTCTGGTAAATGAATAACTTTCCATACTTTCATAGTATTCGCATTGACCAATCGAATCACGTTAATTTTGGCCCAAAGGCAGTTGGATTATCCCAGGTTCAAAAGCAGGCATGACTGGAGGACGTCCTAACTTTGGCCTCTGTGGCGGCGGGCATAAACGTACGGGGCGGGGCAGCTGCCCCCTGTCAAAATAAAGTCGGTCAAATTATGAACGTAATTCGGGCAAAAATTGGTGGAAATAACTGAGAAGACATGCAATATAGTATTTGAAAATACCAGAAATATGTAAAAGTATCGTGGAATTTTGACAAATTGGAAATATGTATTTGTCGATAACAATTTTGGAAAGTTTACACAGAAAATTGTTTTACAGTAAGTCCGGCACAACGGGGGAAAGTCAGGTAAATTTTCGCCCCCCCCCCTTCTGAATGTTTCCTCCAGTACACCTATGGCGGCGGGTGCTGCCAAGAAATGGTAAGCATATAGTAAATTTCTTATCAACCACTTCATTTGCTTAGTCTGTACGAGAAAGTATTTGCACAGACCTCGCTCGCTTCTTCGTAGCTGGGTGTGACGAAAACCGCCGAAACTGGCTTAGATTTATAGTTTGAACAGTTTCATGAACATGAACAGTTTCACCGTTTTGTTTTGATGTGAACAAAGTTCTTTAAAACAATGGCAATGGTCAATAAAAAATGAGTAATGAAAAATAGGGTACGTATGTGTACATTTATCTGCAGTAAGCATTTTTTGGGGTATTCCAAAATTCCGGGTATTGGTTGGTTGGGTTGATTAAAATAATTTTTCTTCCGCTTCGGTCTCAACCCCTGGTATAAATAATGACTAGTCCCTATAGTTCCTGCGGAAGATGCGGATTGAAAAGTTAATGTTAAGAGCTTACAAATATAATATCAAATACTATTTTTCAAGTTTGAGTTCAAATTATGTTCTTACTTTCCAGCATAATAGTTAATACCAAAATCCTGGTCAAACCTTGACACATTACGCATTTTCAGTGTTGAGTATGACATTCCCCACAATAACTATATTTCTCCTCCCTTAGCCAATACAATGTTGTAGTAGTGCAACTGCCTTGCAAGTAGCTACTCATTTATTCCTCATTTATCCATAATTTATTCCATAATATCCTGGTTAATATTGGTTAATATTGATTAATATCCAATTTAGCACTCTTTCACCTCGGGAAACGTCATATAAAACGACTGATTAGTATATATTATTTTGAGGCAACGAGGGATATGTGATTTATTCACCGAGGCGCACGGTGCCGAGGTGAATAAACACATATCCCCGAGGTGCCTCAAAATAACGTACTTATTTTTCACATTGCGCGGTCGCGTTAATGAGTCAGAATAGAAATAATTCTTAATGCCATATTGCCTTCGTTATGTTGTTTGTTCTCATTTTTTTGTGCTGCAAAGACATTACAGGTGAATATTAGAGGGGATTATTAAACGGAAATTGATTAGAGGGGAGTATTGAATATATTCCTCGATAAAGCAGACTCGTCCCCGGTCGTTATTTGAATTTCAATTTTATAGGGACGAATAGGTATATCCATATCTATAATCTATAATCTAATATATATATATATATATATATATATATATATATATATATATATATATATATATATATATATATATATATATATATATATATATATATATAGCTTGTTTTGTTGTAGTAGATAATAAAGTGCTCAACACTTGTATTATAGTAGAGCAAGATATATTTATATCTTAAAATTAATTATTGCTACTCAAGTTTCACGCCTTATTCAATAGGGCGTGAACTTGGGAACTTGAGTAGCAATAATTAATTTTAAGAGATATATATATATATATATATATATATATATATATATATATATAGGGGTGTTGTGATATCGGCAGTATTCAGTCTGTAACTTATGACAACTTATTCGAAATTTCTTACTGCTTTTCTTTGATTTGTGTTTCCTTTAGTTTTAAGGTAATCCTCTAACTTATATTTGTACAAAATCGACTTAAATTGTTAAGTTTTTCTAACACTAAGTAATGATAAATTATTGATAATATTTTTAAAAATTTTTTTGTGCGTTTGTTCCTGCTTTTATTTCAAATACTTTTAGTATAGTTAGCATAAATTTCAGAGGTAATTTGTATGCTCAGAATGCAGGAAATGGCATTTCCGGGCTTCAAATTTCAAAAACTGTTCTGGGGGAGTATGTCCCCAGACCCCTATTCATGCGTGGTATGTCGGCCACACACGTGACCTTTGGCCATTGCTATACCCCTCTAATATATTATCTCATAGAAAGGTCCCTTTTCAAAAAATCCCCCCCCCCCGGGAAAATCCTTAGAAAAGGCCCTGCAGTTGTGAGAATGAGTGTTAAAAATTTTTAAAATATTCTCATTTGCTCGCGTGATCAATTCATTTGCTGAGTTATTTGAAAATGTGATAACCTCCTGTATATCTCACCATGGATTGTAAAATGACTTTACAATCCATGGTCTCACGTATACAGTCACCTTTGGTTTTGGTGCAATTAACCAACCGCAAAAAGACAGGAAGGGATCAAAATTAACGATTAAATTTATGAAGTTGCAGATAATTGGTCAAATATCTCAAATGAATTGGTTCAAGTGAGCAAATGAATTGGTAGAATATTGGTAGAATATTTTCCATTGCCACGAGTGTGGTTACATGTGTTTTATTCTATGTTTGCATTATCAACTAGGCATGTGAATCCGAAAATGTGAATAGGATAGCAACTAGACTTGCCCGACGTCTCTGTGTCGCCCCAGTATTGCCGACACAGAGAGACTTGGAGCAAGTCTGCAATCAAAACGTTGTGGACAATCCACAGACATTGGCTTCGAATGGCGTTTCTCTAAATAAATATCCCCCCCCCCTCCCTCAAGTCAATGTTCCCTGTTTTTTTGCGTACATAACCTGTCGTTCATCATACGAGTCGTAGTAAATAAATAAAGGATAACCATTTTGGACTACTGGTTCTCGATCACTATTTAGGCCACACAATGTCTTACACCAGTACTTGTCCAATTACCTATTTCATACCAATGAGTGGATGCATTTTGACCTGGATTGTAGGTAGCAACAGGCATAAACATGCGTTACCAATGAGATTGTCTGCAACCGAACTTATAATCAACCAAATAATTTTGCAAGTACATTAATTAAGGTGGCTCGATATAGTTATCACAAAAACCCTGCTCAAGAGTCGCGAACTCAAAACCGGGTGACCATTTTTACGCGCAGGTCGTGGAAACTGATTAACAAAATGAAAGAACTTCTAAAATGACCTGACGTGAGCGGTTGCTCGCGCCATATCACGCCATTGCGTTTTATATCAATTGCTGACGTCATTAGAATTTTCCATTTTAGAAAAACAATGCGCTGTATTTCTTTATTTTGTCTGGTGACCTATGTTCAAATTTTGCATGCTGCATTGTACCGCTAAAAACTTTCATTATACAAAAAATAAAAAAATTCTGTAATACCAAAAAAATTTTACCGAAGAATATGACATTTTCGCATTTTCCAAAAAAATGGCATTACAGAATTTTTTTATATTTTGCTAATTGTTAGCTTTTCGTCCAAGTAAAATAATGCACGAAAAATAATTGGGGGTCACCATGCTTCTTTTCTAACTATACGTGACGATAGGCCATTTTGGAGTGAATTTCGTACGCGTATGTCGTCATAGCAACGAACTATCTGTTACTAAAACTTGTATAATTTGAAAGTTGAGATATCAAAATATATAAAAAAACCAATATCTGCTGAATAAATCCTAAAAATGCGTAGTTTGAACATGTCAAAGTGTTGAACATTTGAATTTTTGAAAACTGTATCGAGCCACCTTAAAATATTTACAAGGCATATGTTAAGGACATCAATGTCGAGGTTTCACTACGGCAGTTGCCAGTCTTCTTCTTTCTCTCATTCCTGGCAGTTCTACCCAAAAATCATTTCCAATGGTCAAACATTCTACCGACTTAAGATATCCCTGCTCTTGATTCCATCCTCCCATAACATAAATGACTTCATCCAAAATAACAGCTGAGGAACCGTACCTTCTGTATATCATGGCCGGCAGCTTCTCAGTCTTTCCAGTCACAGTTTCATACATGATGACGTCATTTAAAACCTGGTCATGTTTATCTGCGCCACCAATGACAATCACCATACTTCTCCATGTAACTGTGGACATTCCGCAGACATGATAGGGTAACGCTTCACATCGCTTGCGTTCATTCTTTGTAAAATCATAAGAAATAACACTGTCCGTGGCATCGTTACTTAAACCTGTCGGTGTTCCTCCCAACACAAAAAGTTTATCATTTACAAGTTCGGCTCTATGGTTTCTTATCGCCTGAGGCATCTTAAACAATCTCTTGACAGTATGAGGAGGAATAAGAGAGATTTCGTGGATGGCGTTCGATGTTTTATTGTCACTTGAGTTCATTCCTCCAATGGCAAGTAATTTATCTTGATAAACTATTAGGGAATGACTAGATAACTGCGAAGGCAGTTTACCTTGAAACACTGTCCATCGTAAAGGATACTGGTCCATCTGTAAGATCTCTATATTGTCAATACAAACACAACCATCATAGCCACCAGCTACGACGACGGCATTATAGAAAACACACGATGCTGTTTCGACTCTGGGGTGATTCATGGATGGTAGCTGCACGGACTTCCCATGTGCTATGTTGTATATTTCCACTGTATTTAATATTGTGTCTTTACCAGGGGCACTCCAACCACCCATGATAATAATTTCTGGGTCATTATTGGCTGAATAACCTGAACCTTGGTTTTTATTATTAGCTCCTGGTAATAACAGGTTTAACGTATCAGTCATTCTCTGAAACTGTTGTCTCATCTCAGCTTTAAACGTCACTTCATCGAATTTCATTTCTGCTTGGATTTGTTTGATCTCGTCAACATTTTCCTGAATTGTAAATAAATTAAAGTGACTATGAAGTCTGTTTTCTACATCAACTGTATCGTACCGAAACATATTAGAATTTAGATTCTACATAACGTGACAATAAAAGTAGAAAGAGTGAGGCTTGAATGGTGCATATTCAAAAACTACACTTTATCTATTGAGAAAAAAACATAATTGTTTGTATATGAATGGTAGTAAGGCTAGTATTAAAGGTTCCTCTTATTAGCCCTCCTTGACTATTATATACCAAGTGTCAAAATTCATGTTTTCTCGCATCTCATTGGACGAGAGCGTATCGCGCGAAAGTCACGAAATTCGTCTCCTGGTAACCGCTCTGGGTGGTGGACATTACCTTTAATCACCGGTGAATAGTCGAGTTATAAAGCAAAAATTATAGTTACCTTTAACTGCATTACTTTGGCATTTATTTCATCTTGTTTTCTTTCTACTTCTAATATCTGAACTTTTATTCCGTTCAGTTCCTCGTTCATTTGATCCTGTCTTTCTTTAATATCACCTTGACCTTCTTTCACACGACTTATTTCGAATTTCATTCTTTCTTGATTTTTTTTTATATCTCTGCACTCGTGACATTTGAGCTTGTCTTTGTCTCTTCTACTCATCTCGACAATTTCAAGTCCTTCACACTTGACTGGTGGAAATTGATCAGGGTTGAGGGTTCTTGGAGCCAGATGTTCTTTGCATGCTTGGTTGTCTTTATCTTTTCTATTGACCGTTATTCCACATCTCTCACACATGACAGGTGCAAATTCACATTGATCGGTATGGTTTTGAAGATTTTCAAGCCGGATGTAGTCGGCACACCCTCGGCTGTTGTAATCGCAGTTGATTTTCAGGTCCAATAAACAGCTCATTAAAAATCTTGGTGGATTTTTCAGGGTTTCTGGGGTCAGGTGCTCTCTGCATTCTGGGCATGTGGCAGAATGTTCAAGATGCTTTGATATACAAGCAAAACAAAATGGGTGTTCTTTGTTTTGGCAGGCTTTTGGGTTTCTGAGGACTTCCTGACATATTGAACAGAGTAGATCTGGTTTGACTGAACCTTGAAAACGTCTTTCATCATAACCTTGCTCGTCGTTCTCTATTCTATACGCCATTGTTAAATCCTGTAGAATCGTGAAATAGGAAAACATAAAGTGTGGTCAGGAAACTGCAACATAATTATTGTAGCGGGTTACTTACACCTCAACGACCTGCCTTCAGGAACAGCTGATCATGATGGAGTATATATTATATACTATTTAAAACACGAGCCGAAAATAAACGTTGTCTAAGTCGAGAAAATTAAAGCTAAAGTTTACATGATTTTTTATCAGATATAAAATCACCGACATGCTAGTGATTTCCTTTGACTTTTCTTTATGAATTAATAATGAGTTTTTAAATATATATACGAGTGTGTTTTGGTTCACGAAATGCTAAAGATGTCTGATATCATAAAGATAGAGCAGATAATGTAGTTTTTACCTCAAATGTTGCCACAACAGCCTGTTTCATCCAAGAGGTGGCTCCTAGTTAATACTACCATATATACGAAATACAGAGTGGTCCCATCCATGCAGAGGTGCCAGCTGATGATTCTTCCAACTTTTTGAGGTAAAAAACTACAGTATAACTATATAGACTATATGTTTGTGTGTTCATATACTGGGTGAATTAGTAGCTACATGTTGAAACTTGGGTATATGTGATGTAAAGATTGTTCCTTTGCATTCAGAAAACATCCGCGTTCCTCCCAATTGCCTGTTCGGTTGATTTCCACTATTTGTTACGTCCTTTGTACTTAATTAAAGGCTCAACATATTATTTTGTTGTGCGGTGTTGTTTGTGTTCGTGTTCGTGTTCATGTTCGTGTTCGTGTGTTCATTTTCGTGTTATATATATATATATATATATATATATATATATATATATATATATATATATATATATATATATATATATATATATATATATATAGTACATGTTGCATGCAAGCTTGGATATATGCGATGTAAAGACTGTTCCTCCTAGAATGCTACTATATATATGCTTCCAGACGAATGGAATCACAAACACTGCAATGACGTTTCGCAAATTCCTTCGTGATATTTCGTGACAGATAGCTTACTGCATGATCTACTGCATGTAAAAATTATATTCACCTGTTGTTACATGTACTGCAGAGAAGATGTTCTGTCTTTAAGATCATGGTCTGATTTCTTTGACTTAATACTCATCAGCGAGATCATTTTATTCCGGCCTAGAATAATGAATGATAGGGGATTGATTAGGAATTAAAAACAAGACAAGAAAAGCAAGCCAAGAATAATTTTCCTCTTTATTATTTACTACAACTAGCCTAACAACTGGACTATTTATTACTATAGTAGTCACCGACTCACTGACATTGCTAAATTGCTTTAACTGCAAAAAATGTTTATGTCATTGTGCACTATTGTTATACAAGGCAATGAAATTGGATTACACACTGATGTGCGCTACTTTATAATTTACTCTGTCTAATGCCAGATGATTTTGCTCATCAAGGGTGTTGCGAATCAATGGGTTAAATCATTTATTATTTGGTACCCATCAATGATGAAACTAACTATAGTTTATGTTATGCACCACACCATTTTGCTCCAGTTGTCATATAGTTCACTAAGTTTCACAGTCACAAAAAGTGAATTCCCCTGGTATTCCTGAGTTGGGGGTGGGGGGAGTTTAAATGACTGGTGCATTAACAATTACAGTATAATACGGTGTTGATAGGCAAAACATGAAAACTTTTTACTTCCTGATATTCTTGAACTTGATATTGACATTGATAATTTAATATATATCTAAGATCATTGCAAGTACACAGGCTTCCTTTTCGTTAATATAAGATCTGACCTAAGATCGAACCTTGCTGTGGTGCGGGTATATTAAAAAGCAAACCCATAGCCTTGTGCTCAGGTTATATCAACAACTTTCGACCTTTCTTTTTAACATTTGACTGCAGTACAGTGTGAATTGAGTAGCATGTTAAGTAACATTTAAATTTACACCTGCAGCATTTACAAACTTTCGTATGCCCTCATGCTTTATTGTTTGCTCCTTTTAAACAATTTGCAGATAAGGGACCGACCATTTAACTTTTGAGGGCGGGGGGGGGGGGGGGATTTCTT
>CACRXK020006169.1:6678-25913 GCA_902702795.2 Paramuricea clavata | reverse complement strand
ATAATATAAATTACTGATAAATTATAGCATCTGACCAATGAGAATTTCGCGTCACGATTTGAGACGCAGATATTCAAATTCATTAGTCATCGATGCAGGCTCTCAATTCAGCTTGAGAGCCTGTTCGCAGGCTAAGGTACTTAGTGAGATTCGAACCTGCAGCCTCAGAGGTGAAAGGCAAGTGCGCTAACCACTTGGCCACCGAAGCCCCTATAAAAAAAAAATTCAAATTCGTTTGAGCGCATTCCGGGACCGAACTCACGACCTTCAGCATACACGCTGAGTCTTGTCCCTCTGCGCCACCACGTCTTACACGATGATTCTAGCTATGGACTAAATTTTGATCTAAACAAGTCTAGACAAAAATTTCATCACAGCTTGAAAGAGCATCACAAAATTAGTAATATTCCAAAGTTTCGTTGCGAAATGTTGTAAAATGCGGAAAATATAGCCTTGCGAAGTTTGCCGTTTTTCAGTCATTTTAGATTACGAACGGGAAATTGACAGCCCCATATCCTTTGGGGCTGTCAATTTCCCGTTTGTAATCTAAAATGACTGAAAATTGCAAATTTCGCAAGGCTATAGCAACGAAACTTTGGAATATTACTAATTTTGCGATGCTCTTTCAAGCTGTGATGAAATTTTTGTCTAGACTTGGTTAGATCAAAATTTAGTCTATTACGCAAATGGTCAATTAAAGGGAAATGGCAATATATTTTTTTACTTTCTCATTTGAAAGAACTTTTAAGACTGTATATAATACTCTTTTACCGCTTTTTCATATCTTGCTTACTTCTACAAATATTTTAATCGAAAGGAATGAAATGTCCGACATCTTCAATTTTTGTAGATATGCATGTCACATCACAACAGGGTTCACGCGATATTTTTATCTAGACAACCACTAATCATTTTGCACTCAAAACTATACTCTGTCTGCCCTTCGAAATATCAAGATCACTCAAAACCTTCAAAACGTCTACCAATCAATATTTGGTCAGCAACGAATACTTTCACAGTAGGTTAATCCCTGTTGTGACGTCACCAAAACCACCGTTAATGAGATCAAAAATGTATCCAAGATGGCTGACATCTCATTACTTCAAGTGAAAATATTTCAAGAACTAAGCAAGATATGAAAAATCGGTAAAAGAAGTTAATGTATAGTTTCAAAAGTTCTTTCAAATGAGAAAATAAAAATTTATATTACCATTCCCTTTAACATTTTAAGTGATTTCATTTCTTCTTTTGATTAATTTCATTTCTGAGGCAGTCGTTGTTAATATTTTATATATTTTCTTCGAATTTAGAGGCATTATTTGGCGTGGCTCCGTTCAGGTCTCGCACATTTTCTGAACTTGAGCAAAAGATCCGATCATCTCAAGAAATCCGAGTATGTTTCCTCGTTTCAATCGTATCGAAACGTACTGTAGCATATTCTTTTGTGTCGATGTCACCAGCTCTTGAATGAAATAGACACGCAAAAATGCACAATTTGTAACAAACCTGCAGCAGATGTGGCAATGTTGTTCCAACACGATGTGTTCGCACTGCTTGTTCTCAGCTTGTTGACAAGTTTTCAACGGCTTGTTGACATCTTGTTACAAGGTTGTTGAACTGAACCGTCTTGTTACAAGTTGTTGCAACAACTTGTTATCGTCTTGCAATTTAACAATTTATCAACAAGTTCTGAATGACAACCTTGTAGCAACTTGATAAAATAGCAGCGTTATTACAATTTGTTGACAAACTTACTACAAACAGATTTCTGATTTTCCCATCAGACTGCAGGATCCCTAAATTTTCTGTGAGAATATCTGACATTTCTGCGAATTTTTTCCAAGGAAATATATTTCCTGCGCAAAATAAAATTTTTCAGTATGGAACATTCTTTGAATCGTTTTTAAACTTTTAATGTTTTATCCTTTAGCTTCCAACAGACTCTAAAGTCTCCAAAGAATGCAAATATCTACTTCTTTCGCTCTTACAAAGAGATCCAAAACAGAGGATGTCATTTGAAGAGTTTTTTGCCCATCCATTTCTGGACTTGGAGCATGCGCCGTCTGATTTGTGTTTAGCGCAAGCGGTAGGTCTTTGCTGCACAAATAAAGGATGACCTCTAGGAAGAACAGTTTAGAACTGATAGAGCTATCCAGTATAAATAAAGTTAGTTTAGTTTAGGTTTCCTCTTGTAGCAACGCAGGATCAATAAGAGATGACCCTTACTGGACCTCTAGAAAGAACAGTTTAGAATTGATAGAGCTATTCAGTACCGGTACAAATAAACTTAATAAAGTTAGTTTAGTGTTGGTTTCCTTCTGTAGTAACACTGGATCAATAAGAGAGGATTTTTACCTCTACTCTAGGAAGAACAGTTCAGAACTGATAGAGCCATCCAGTACAAATAAAGTTAGTTTAGTTTAGGTTTCTTCCTGTAGTAACGCTGGATCAATAAGAGATGATCCTTACTGGACCTCTAGGAGGAACAGTTTAGAACTGATAGAGCTATACAGTACAAATAAAGTTAGTTTAGTTTAGGTTTCCTCTTGTAGTAACGCTGGATCAATAAGAGATAACCCTTACTGGACCTCTAGAAAGAACAGTTTAGAATTGATAGAGCTATTCAGTACCGGTACAAATAAACTTATTAAAGTTAGTTTAGTGTTGGTTTCCTCCTGTAGTAACACTGGATCAATAAGAGAGGATTTTTACCTCTACTCTAGGAAGAACAGTTTAGAACTGATAGAGCTGTCTAGTATAAATAAAGTTAGTTTAGTTTAGGTTTCCTCCTGTAGTAACACTGGATCAATAAGAGATTATCTTTACTGGACTCTATAGAGAGAACAGTTAGTACTTTTGAATCAATAGAGAGGTAGCAATTATGACTGAAGGTCGTGTTTTTCATCAGGTGTCATTGGTATCAGAAGCTGTGAAACTCGACCAAGCATTGAACTATAAAGAAGCTGTACAGATGTATTGTCGAGCGTTAGACTATTTTGTCCCGGCTTTGCAATGTGAGTATTAGACATGGTCTTTTGAAACTTATTAAGACAGACTTTCGCTCAACTTATTAACTCACAGAATGATGATTCTTTTTTCAGATGAGCGAAATACTGCGAAGAAAAATGCCATCAGAGAAAAAGTAATGTTTTTATTAAATCTTCCAATCGCAACTCAGAACAGAACAGAACAGATACGTCAGAACAGAATACGGCTGACAAACGCCAGGACAATCAGAAATGTTTATCGTAATTTTCTAGCTTGTATCATGCAAGACAACTGTTTTTAAGTTGGTATGATTACTGGCTAGCCAACCATTCGTTTCAAAATTTGTTCAAAATTTTGAGTGAGTAATAGGTTGGGTAAATGAAAAACAAACAAACTCAAGGGTTGGGTCATGCACATTTATCGTCATTTCCAAAGCTCACTCATGACTCACTCAAATATTGAAGACTGAAAAGCAATGTCAACAGTCATATGTTAATATACAATTTGTAAATCAATCAGAGATTTGTTAGGAGGCAAATGGTGTCTCCAAAGAAAGTACATGTGCAGACAATATGAAACTTTAGACTGCAGAAAATTGCACAAGCTGTTATGAAACTCGTGTCACAGAAATGGTACAGTACAATACAATGCAATGCAATGCAATTTATTTATTTATTTAACGTGAAACAATTACACTTAGCTACACTCGGCTAATTGACAGCCCATATGTGGTCGAATTTACTTTGGGCAGTTTTAAAATATCTTTACCTTTGAGCGAGCATGTACTTTGTCTAAGATCTAGCAAGTCTTTCAGGTAAAGAAAATGTGTGAGAACTGAATGGTATCCTTTTGTAACGCTTTTGGCTAGGGGTGGGTATTCATTTTTTCATTGATATTGGAGGTTGGATACAAAAATGTTTTAATTTTTTAACATTGGGGTCAGCAAAATTTTTGGCAAGAAAAAAAAGTTTCTTCGGTGACCCCCCCCTCCATCCCACGGGTCTCTAAGCCATTCCAAACTTGATGAAAGGGCAACAGGGGGGTTCCCTAAGACATGGTTTGAAAGTCCTCTCGCACATTTTAGGTGAATGGTTACGTGGCGCGTGCCGAAGAGCTGAAACTACATTTAAAACAGAGGTCTGCATCAAAGATTGCACGAGAACCAGGGCATGTTCTAAGTGAGTAAACGTAATGTACGGTAAATGTGTAATTCGTGGACAGTTGAAGGGTTTTGTAGATGGAAATTATCGAGTGGAAATTTATATACATTTATTACACCTAACCAGAAACAGAAGCAAAAAATCCAACTACAGGTCCCTGGCAGGAATTGAACCTGCGATTCCGGTGCAGCACTCTAACCAACTGAGCTATAGAGGCCAGTTGTTGAGCTCTAACCACAAGTTCATGTATCGAGCTATTTCAATTAAGGTTGTCTACGAGCAAAGCGGAAAAGTCAAATACGAGCGCGAAAGGCTGCTGGGAATCGCTAACAAATTAATGAATTTTCAAAGCGATTCCCAGCAGCCTTTCGCGCTCGTATTTGGCTTTTCCGCTTTGCTCGTGGACAACCTTAATTGAAATAGCTGTATATAGGGTACTGTCATGTATAGGTTATGGGTAAATATCAAGATTTTATTGACATCTCACTCGATTGGATATTCATGGATATTTTAAAGGCCATGCCTAAAACTGTCGCATGCAACCTGCTTACAACTTGAGTTCTACTGTGTAAATCAAGTACACAACTCACTTACTCTGTCGTTGTCATAGGTGAGTTGTGTGTTTGATTTACACAGTACAGTACAACTCAAGTTGTAAGCAGGTTCCATGCGACAATGTTAGGAAAAAGTTGTGTAGTGTAAATCTGCCGTAACAGTGCCTCCAATACGACACCAGTTCTGGCCACTTATTTCGACTTGTGTTTTTAAGGAGAATATGCGAAAGGAAATCCACAGCTTGCAGACGGATTGAAATTAGCAGAAATTGCTGAAGTCAGGGTACGGACGTACTGTAGTTTCATAAACTGATTTCTCTATTACATGATTCTAATTGTGTCTGGATGTATGTTTATTACTTGTACAGGATGAAAAAGGTGTATTTTCTTCTGCTCTGGAGCAATATCGAACTGCGTTGGCAGTCCTCATTCCAATATTAAAAGGTATACTGTTGTTTCTCATTTTCTCTAGAGACAATGATATTTAATGATAAGGGCGAGGGCTGAAATCAGGGGGTCCGGGTACATGCCCCTCCAGAAAAAAATTTAAAAATTGAGGCTTGCATAGAAGTGCCATTTCCTGCACTCGACATTCGCACTAATGGTTTTTGATTTTCAAGATATACCCAACACCCAAGTGAAAGAGATTGTAGGATCCGAGGTAATTCGTTGCATTCCCATCACGGTCTTTGCAAAATTGAATTGTCCTAAAAACGATAAACTGAAAAGAACAAGTAATTTTTATTTCCAATCAAAGGTACAGAGGTACATGCGTAGAGCTGAAGAAATCAAGGCGTACCTAAAGGTATATATAAAACATCCTGCTTTATTGAATGGCCAGCTTGTTCCTGTTATACCTGTTTATACCAATGTTTAACCTTTCCTATTTTCTAGTTATCCGAAGAAGGAACATTGGAAATTGGCCAAGAAGTCGATGACAGTACGTTCTTATATGTTTTTATATGCTATTAATAATGACATTGTATACAGCAGCATGTGGTGCAGTGCATCAATACTACTTTACTCTGTCATAGAATATATTTTATGTGGTTCATTGCATAGTACCATAGATGCTCAATTCATAAAAAAAGTTCTCAAGCAAAAAACTTGCCCAATACCGAGAAAATGGGTGATCAGTGATTTGTCCTTTATTAAATTGTATTACAGCAAGAAAATGTGAAATTTTGTATTCAATTACAACAAAAATGACTTGCATCATCAGAAAGCTTACAAAAACCTACATACAAGACTTTTAAACAGTTTTTTATATCTCAAATTGCATTCTCAAACAATTCTTATTGCGACATTTTTGTCACATTTTAAACATCAATAACTCAAAGACTATTTGAAGAATCAAAAAACTGTTTAAAAAGTCTTATATGCGGTTTTTTGTACGTTTTCCGATGATGCAAATGATGTTGATTGTAATTGAATACAAAATTTTCCATTATTTTGCTGTAATACAGTTTAATTAAAAGAGGATAATCGTTGATCACTCATTTTCTCGATATTGCCTATTGGGCAAGTTTTTTGCTTGGGAACTTTTTTGATAGTAATGTACCTATATATGCCTTTCAAATAAACCCCAAACCAAGTACTTCCCATATGGGTGCCACGAAGCGAAATAATTTTGGCCCACGACCTTTGATGAGAGTTGATAGGCCGTTGTTTTGATGGCGTGAGAAGCGACTGCATCTGCGTGGAATGCCCTTTGGTGACTCACGACATGCATGTGATTCGACCACACCCATTATTTACATACCATCATTAATATATCGGAAGCGAGTCTTAATTCCACGATAATTTCCTTTTCTTGTACAAATAAATTACATCTTCATCGAAAGTTAATAGCGAGCTTAAACAGGCTATGATTTTATCAACACAGACGTCAGGTTGCCGAAGGGGAACTGAATTAAAAACTGTATTTTGTATCAGTTTGTGACACAGAAACAATCTTCAACGCATCTGACAGAAAACACAGAAAAAATCTTCAACATATCTGACAAACTATGCAAATTTGGAAAATTTTTCGCTTCTTTGACTTTGCACGAGCGCTACGATGCAATATGCCGCCAATTTTAGTCAAACCAATTTTAATTCTTGCTTAAACTCACCAATGAGAGTTTTAACTCTACGCTTTGAACTGGTTCGAATTTTGACGAGAGTTGATGAGTTTTTTTCAGTCGTTTAACCGGTAAAAACCACTCAACTCTCAGGCAATACTTTTCTTGTTTGACCGGGGCATGGGAGTTGAGAAAACTCTCATGCAAATTCCGCTTCTCGAGCCTTCTCAACTCTCATGCAACTCTTGTTCTCGTTTGACCGGGGCATGAGAGTTGAGAAAACTCTCATGCAAACTCTCAACTCTCATGCAACTCTTGTTCTCGTTTGACCGGGGCACGAGAGTTGAGCATGCAAACTCTCGCTTCTCGACGCGCATCTTCGTTTAAACAGAGCTTAACTTTGCCTTCATGTTTTTTTCTTCCAGAAATGTGCTGCATACAATGATCTAATAGTATACCGATGTATTCCCTCTCGTCGATATAAAACGTCGATTGGATAATCGAAGGCGAGAACGCAAGGAATCGTGCTCATTGTATATAAACCACGGAACCATGCACAGTAAAAATAAAATGAAAATCGAGGTAAAACCAATCGTAATGAAATGATTTAAAATCAAATCTCGTTCAAGACGAAACGACAATGCTTGCGCCAATGACGCTACGAAGAGCATCATTTAAAATTTTTAAAATTTGAAATTCAGATTAAATCATCCAAGGTGAACTATTGTATTCGTCCGATACAAAAATAACGTATTAAACCGTATTAATTTAAATACGGCTTATATCGCCTATGGGCTATAACCTATTCCCAGCCCGCCGTAATTCCAGGTGAATGTTATGCGCAACAAATGAATATTTCATGCGAAAGACATGTCAACCAGAACTTAGCCACGCATGATTGATGATAATCTAATTTCAGCCTCAGATCCATATCAGATTCTCAGAGTAGCTTACTTTCAAAGGCCAAGGACGAAGGCGTATGTACTTAAAGAACCACAAGGTGGCCCTACGCCCACAATGTTATGGTATTCCTTTTGAATTATTCAACAATAGGCCCTTAGCTATGTAATCCAGTCACGATATCCAGCGATTGGAATGCGCTATTGTTTTTATTGCTTTGAAAATCCAAACTGTTGAGTGGTCCACCGTTATCGTAGGCCATCTTCACGACAAGATTAGGCTAAACGCGTTTCCTTCTATAAATACAAACGGACTAGCCCTAATTTGGTTACAAGGTGTAAATTCAAAACAATCGAATAATTGAATCTGCGTGCAACTTCGTGCGCGTTTAGATCTGGTTTGCTTAAGTCGTCAGCATTGCAATATAGCTTTAGACTTTAGTACCTAATTTACTCTTAATCTATTAATGATTCTAAATTATTTTTCTTTAATCGCAAAAAACAACATTGCAACAAATTTCGCATAAAACCGGATAATCTATGGATTTAGTAAAGTGCATTCGCTGTGTTACGTAGATATTTAGCCTTATAGGGTAACGCTTTATGGGTATATTGTATCAAAGCACAATTGCTGCTGACTTACCGTATCACCCTCATGGAGTCGTGCACTCCCACGAGGGAGTTTCAGCTTAATGCTGTATTTAATGCTGGGCTTAACGTAACAGCAGGTTGAAGTTTAGCTTGTGGAATGAAGACCAAATTGAAAGAACAAGGACTTTTTTCAATGTCGTGTATTTGCGATTAAAAGTGTTCGAAATCTAAAATCTTTTTGGCGTTCCTCTTAGAATTACTTTGTTTTAGCTTTATTTCATAGTGTACCCAGTTAGCAACCTTTTTAAATGTATCTGGTGGTTGAGAAACACGAAATAATAGTTAAATATTGTCAATTTAAATTATCATTGATGCTGTAAAATTGACGCCATATTTATACAGCAATACTAAGCGAAACTTACTGAACTTCAGACGTCATTTTCTCTTTGGCGTACCATCTAAAATCTCTTCATTTTAGCATAATTTTACAGATAAAACACTAAAATAGTCATAACCAAATGGTTAGAGATTCTTCTCTTACTAATAAATAAAACCCACAATATCATGCACTATATAGAGTAGATTAAAATATTAGCTTGCTAATTTTATCTTTCGCAATAATAAATCATGCATGCTCAGTCTCCGTAATATGACATAAAAATGTCAAGACGAAAATCTTCTTACGGAAAGCATAATCTGCAGGCTGGAATTTTATCATGTGTTTTATTACTGATCATCATGACAGGAAATAGAGAGTTATTCATCTTCGAGTGAATATCATGAATTCTTTATTTGTACAAATTGTTTTCTTTGCGATATCTCTGAATTGGTTGTCTGGCTTTCAATGGCTCAAAAAAATTAGTAAAAAAAGTTTAGTAAAAAAAGGTCTAGTGCGAATTTTCAACGCGTCGATACTGTGTTTCAGAAAAGGTTGGTTTCGGAAAGTGTGACAAAGAAGCCAGAAAATTAAATTGTATACTATATCTGGTCTATTTATTTCCAAATGCGCACATACAAACGATACTTACATCATTTTTTTTCAAGCCGTTCAACCACCATCTGTTGTGCGACAGCGCTTGGCCAAACCCACTTACTTAAAGAAAAGGCTTTGATAAAAAAATGAAAAGAAAAACAACTTGTCGAGAATCATGGACGGGCGTGAAGTTTTACATGTACATTTATATCGATGCTTAAAATAACACAATAAGTCCCATATGGATATACCGTGAATATTTTCCTGGCTGCGTCAATACTTCCTGCTGAATGTGCAATATTTTAATTCCTTGGGAGTTATTCGCGCTAAATACTGCACGTTCCGCTCACAAGTGTGTCTTAAGCGGTCGAATCCGGGATAGATGACAACTTAAGATGCGTCAAACCACTTAATAAAGCTTTTAGGCATTGAGATCCGCGAAGATGAAACGCCTTTGGAGCATTTTATATTCTGGAAGCAGTGTTACATGTTAATTCTTTGTCACAAAATATGAATAAAGATTATAAGAAGATCTAGCCAGGGTGCGTGTCAGCACAAAACAGTACCACGCAGAATTCTAAACAACTCTCCCGCAGTGGACGCTATTGCGCGCAGCGATCACCGGGCGGTCAAGAAGTTGTCAGACCTTGTTTATTTTTCTTTTTGTTTTTATTGATAGCATCGGAGTATGCATGAAAAACTCGCGGCCTCTCAGAGGGATTAGGTTTCAAGCAGACAGCAGAAATCTCTAGACAAGTAAGGACTTTATATATTGACGATCGCGATAGGAGCACTATGGCCGAAGTGTTGGCGAGGCTCGTTGTCTTGTTCCTATGTCTTTTGAGCCACTTGATGATGAGCGAAGCTTTAAACTGCTACCAAGCTCTAGGGGACTGTAATACCGACGAGAAATGCACAAGCAAACTGAAGCAATACGCTAAAGAGTGTGAGAACATTGTAGACACTTACAATACTATGTCAAATGCGTCCAAGTATCCTTGCTCCGCTTCGTGTGTAAGAGCGATCAAATCGTTGAGACAGACAACGAAAGGGAACGCGCTGTGGAAATGCAACTGCCTCCTGGATGCGCATTGTATTTCGTTGAAAACGCGCACGGAAAAATGTCTTGCGATCGCAAACGGCACGTATCGCAAACGAATTGGCTGTACTTACGCGCATTACAACTGCATGAAAGACACGAAATGTCAGGATGCGCAAATGGATTTCTTGAAAAAATGCGCAAAACTGTTCACGTTGACGGAGTGCACGGAACAGTGCCTATGTAGTCAGAAACGGCTGTTTGGTTTGGCTGTTGGTCGACCGTTACGGAACTGCGAATGCGACGGTTCTGACGAGTTGTACTGCCTCGGCCTTCGCGCGCATGCTGATCAGATGAAATGCAGTTGGAAGAATATCAGGCGCTCCAGGAAAAAGTTGAAGAAAAGATGTAAGCGATGCAAGCAGAGGAGAAGGGGTGACCGATGCGGACGACGCGAAAAGCCGAAAAGGAAAGACTGAGTTTTACTTTATATCGAATTTATTCAACGTATATTCTACACATGGCAAATCTAACTTCGTGCGCAAAAAAAGACTACATCGCTTTCGTAATGGGTAATATGTTCAATTTGTATTTGTACAGTTTTACGTGCCAAATAATTTAACACAACGCCAGCTTTATAGACGTATATGAGCGGTTGATTTGTAAAAGTTCAAGACCTCGACTTATTAAAGCGCTACGAGTTAGATCTGTGTTTTCACAATTGTTCATGTCAAATCATTTAACGCAACATCAACTTCACAGACTCGTTCGGAATGGTTGAATTGTGAGTCTGTAATATAAAACTAATAGACGCTGACGATCATGTACAGATGGATTTTTGGTAAACACGTTTTTAATGTTATAAATTAATGATTAGATCGAACCTCTATTGTCTACATTAAATGGTAAAGACAAACGTATGTCAAAGAAGATTAAAGTGGACCGCCGCATTTTGGATCATTCTCATCTCCCAACATTCTTCATGTTCAGAAAACGACGCGTCAAAGAGCGCGCAAACGGTATCTTCAATATTGGAATGTTTGCCATAGAAAGGCTTGGCTTCGCGTCAAATCACGCCCGTCTTGCTTTTCAAGACGTTGAAATTCATAAAAGTTCCGAACTTAAGAAAATAATAAGGTCACGTCCTTACGAAAACAAACGTCAGGGGAAATTGCTCGAGTGAATTTCATAATGTCCGTTTTTTTTATGCGCGCGAATTATGCAGATTACGAATACTGTTTGTCTTTTAACTTTAACTTTAAACGGTCTAAAGAATGGATGATTTACAAGAACACATATATGCCGGTGAACCACAGGAAATACTAAACTTGATGATATCAGGAGAAAATGTTGATTTAATACAAAAACATATGTCAAAGATTGAGCGAATTTAAAGATGCATGTCATTGTCAATAGGAACTCGTTTTTTATACGTACCGATTTCCTGCGCAAAACGCATGTGTTTGCGCTTGCGTTTACGAACTGTACATTTTAGAGGCGTAGGTGGATTTCAGTAAGGCGCTATCATGTAACAGATGGCGCTCAACCGACAGCTTTCAGAGTGAGAAAATAATGGGAATTATTCCAGTATTTCTAGTGGCCTTGTACACGATCGCAAAAAAATATAATTGAGAGTTTCCTTGTTGCTACGGAGTGGTTTACACAATCAAAGTTTCTGTGATCACAGTATAGGAATTTTGCATAGGTAAATTCTAAGTTTCGAAGGATTTGTAAGAAATGTTTTATAAACAAACTGATTCGGTGTTTATAAACACAAAATCAGTTCTCTCGAACATTTCTTACAAATTCTTCAAAACTTAGAATTTACCTATGCGAAATTTCTATACTGTGATAAAAAAACAGTGAAAACCAACAACATCAGAACTCGACCAACGTCAGCTACATTGTTAAGCTAAGTCTTTGGCGCATTGCCAGTCACGTATTTTCGTATATAGAAGTGAAAAACCATCTAGCAGTCACCACTATAGATTAATAAATACTTGAAAGAAATTAATGCATGCGTCAGCCAAACTTTTCGTTCATGAAATTTGCGCAAGGTTTTTGAATTTGGTTTCAGAAAGCGTTACAAGACAACAGATGGTATGTCAGCTTCTGAAATGGTGGCAAGGATAGCAACAAGAAAATTCAACTACACTTTTCATTTCTATATAAAGTTTGCTTTGCACTATCAATTTTCTGTGATCACTGTAGGAATTTTGCACATTCTATGTTTTGAAGGATCTGTAAGAAATGTTTGAAGGAACTGAATCTTAAAACACTCCCTCAAACATTTCTTACAAATCCTTCAAAACTTAGAATTTACCGACACAAGATTTCTACTGTGATCGCATAAACTTTAATAATAGTATAAACCAGCGTTTAATTCGCCATGACTGGCATGAGATTCAAGATTACCACATATAATGAAACGAATTAGTATTTTTTTCTCACCCTGATAACTGCAAGTTGATTGCCATCTGTGCACGATAGTGCTTAGCAAAACGGAACTGTATACAGACTTGATTTGTCTCAAGAGCTGCGGAATTTACAGTTTATTTTAAGCAACACTTTATCTTAGATAAAGTGATTTCAAAACATTTCTTTGATTATCGTCAGCCACTAATTTCGTTTTGAAACGAGCTAAAATTCCTCAACTTTAATATTTGTATACGACTTCGCAAAATACGACGTAACGCTTTTCTGGCGGCGTGCATTATGCTAATTAGGACGCAATATATAGACCAAACTGTGTATATACCTTTGTAAATAAATTTATATCAACCATAAGCTAGTCTATTTTTGGTCAAGTACGCGATAGAAATCGTACGCGTCATTGTGGTTAAGACTTGATATAAAACCTGGACTGGAATCACGGACGCGTTAGTTTGTGGTTTGGAATTGTGACGCAATGAATTAGATTTATTGATGTATCTCATAATTCGTGCGGAATTTAACACACCATAGACCGATTCGAAAGATAGATTGTCATTCTTTTTTCGCCCGATATTAATTTCAAGCCAGGGTAATCACAGCCGCCTTTAATATAGTCATACTCGGAATACTTCAAAAACTGATCAAAATTGACAGTTTTACAAAATATAAATATAATACCATGTATTCTCGTTGCGAAAACGTCGGTATTTTTAACATCTAATTTCTCAACAAGAACACATGGTATTATATTTATTATTATATCTAGATTTAGCAAAGAAGACTGGCCAGCCTGGTTTGGGTGCTTTTTTCCCATTTCCAAGCCCAAGGGCTGTAATGGACTGATTCTAGCTACAGACGACATTTTGATCAAGACAAGAAGAGCGAAATCCACTACCATAGCTGGAAAGAACATCTTAAAATGAGTAAAATTGCAAAGTTTGGTTGCGAATTGTTGTAAACTGAGGAACGTATAGCCCTGTGAAGTTCGCAAATTTCACTGTACCAGTATATTTTGGCATTACGCGCGGGACAAATAACCATTTTTGAGCCGAAAGTGGTTACTTTTCAAAAATAAATGCAAAATTTGCGAACTTCACACGACTATATTTTCTTCATTTTACAACATTTAGCAACCAATCTTTGCAGTTTTACTCATTCTAAGACGCTCTTTCTAGCTGTGGTGTTGGATTTTGTTCTTCTTGCCTTGATCAAAATTTAGTTTATAGCTGAAATTATTATTATTATTATTATTATTACTCATTTATATAGCGCCATTTCCTGTAGCTCAATGGCGCTTAATATTAAGTGTTAAAAATATATACTATATATAAGTACATGCATAATACTAAGGTTGGTAATACATACATTAACTATACTAAAAGTACTATATGTTCTTTTCATTATGAATATAAAATTACTTTATGCTATAAATGTTGACAATATTAAAACAAAACTATATAAAATACTATAAAATTGGTAAATACTCTTATTAAAATAGTACTTAGTCATAACACTGTTTAAAAAGATGTGTCTTTAATCTAGTTTTAAAAATAGGCAAGGTCTCACTCTTTCTAACATGCTCTGGTAGTTCGTTCCACAGTTTCGGTGCCGCATATGAGAACGATCGTTCACCATAGTTAACCAATTTTACTGAGGGTATTGTGAGCAGTCCCTTGGATGAAGAGCGTAAATTTGCTGATGGTGTGTAAGGTTTTAGCATATTGTTAATGTAATGTAGAGCAGCACCATTCAGGGATTTATATGTAATAAGAACAATTTTATAGATGATGCGTTGACTAAAATCAATGGAATCACCCATTACGTACTATTTCGGACTATTACAATGGAATCACCCATTACGTACTATTTCGCTTGCATGAATTATTTCCAATCTTAAACTCTTATACTATGCCTTAAATAACAGATTCTGTTGAAAAATTGTTTACTAGCCTGGTAATGCATCAAATATAAAATAATGCAAAAGTGTGATAGCTAGTTTTCGAATCGGTCGATTTTGGTCATCAAGATGTTGACATTTGAACACCCAGTGTAGTATAATAGTATTCATCCAATCCTAGGACTGGATAAAAATAAGGAATGACATTTCAAAACCTCAAATTAGGGCTGAACCAGATTTCATTTTAGCTCTAGTAACAAACTGGCCCAGGAAACGAGGTTCGGTTATCGGTAAATAGATAATTCCTGCAGCTATAGACTAAGGGCCTGTTCATATGATCCCGCTTACCGGGACGTCTCGCTTACCGATGATCTCGCCGCCTATCTATTTTCCTATAAAATTTTGCACTGTGTTCATATGAGAAAGCGAGCTGGCCCGCTTGCCGAGATCTCGTTTGAATTTGCCGAGATCATAGGTAGGCGGGATGAAAATTTTTCCATATGAACACGCCAGCCCGCTTACCGGGATGAAGTGAAACAAGTCTTGCCGGTTTAATTTAACACTTTTTACTTGGTTTTATGTTTGTTTTGTAAACAAGTATTAAATAACCACCTGAAGCAATACTTTTTCTTGTAAATAAACGAAGAAAAACACTAAAATCGCCAAGTATTTGTGTTGCTTGACTGAAATGTGGAAGTTTTGCATACGCTAATTATAGAACTACAATGTAATTTCATCTCGGCAAGCGGGACGAAATACTCCATATGAACGCACGGAAATATTCGTCTCGGTAAGCGAGACGTCCCGGTAAGCGGGATCATATGAACAGGCCCTAAATTTTGCTCTAGGCAAGAAGAACAAAATCCATCACCACAGCCATCGTCCATCACAAGAGCACTTGTTAAAATTAGTAAAATTGCAAAGTTTGGTTGCGAAATATAGCCCTACGAAATTTGCAAATTTTGTATTAATTTGTATCACTCGCGGGAAAATGCACCACTTTCTGCCCAAATGTGGTGCATTTTCCCGCGAGTAATACAAATTAATACAAAATTTGCAAATTTTGTAGGGCTATATTTTTCTCAATTTACAACATTTCGCGGCCAAACTTTGCAATTTTAGTAATTTTAACATGTTCTTTCTAGCTGTGGTGATAAATTTTGTTTTTCTTGCCTAGGTCAAAATTTAGTCTATAGCTGAAATTCATATCTATTTACCGATAACCGAACCTCGTTTCCTGGGCTTGTTGTCCTGGGACGCGCTAGAAGAGAAACGGGCCAGATAGTGAACCTTGCTGAACACCACATTTAAATTTGCTTCTAAATGGAATAATCCATTTACTCGTAGCCTATCGAAGGGAAGATGGCTGTGAAACTCATTAGAATAACAATATAACTCATTATCTATGTTGGTCAACGTTTATTCATAAATCTGGTCCTTCACCGTCACGTGTGTATTGTATTTTTGCCCAACTAACCAATAGCTTTGTTTTAGGAAAGTTACCTATCCGTGACTCGAACAATAGGGTAAATTGGAAATTGCTATTGGTGGATTTGGCAAAAATACAATACACACGTGATGGTGACGGACCAGATTTATGAATAAACGTTGATCAACATAGATAATGAGTTTTATTATTTTTGCACAAGTGAACATAACAAATCCTATGTTCCCCGATAATCACCTCGCCTTCGGCGAATAATTGTTAATTATTGTTATTCTAATGCGTTCCCCAGTCATCTTCCCTTCGATAGGCTATGATTTACCGTACACTTTGTTTGACATCCAATGGTGCTATTGTTTATTCACTGTTTTTGGAAATTCTTCCAGTTCCTCAATTGCTCAAGAGACAAGAAAAAACAATAGGCTAAACAATTTTATTCAGAGCCCTTTAAATAAGAACCTGTTTAGGCTAGAATTTCAAAGCAGGTTCTTATTTTATCAAATAGAGTCAAAACTAAAAATTTATACGCCTGGATTCTAAAAGCTCACAATCACACTCAAAGAGTGGAGGTTCGATCTGAGCTTGAGTGTCAGTGCTGTTTTTGAATAGCTGGAGGGTGAGTAGTCACATAGTAAGGTATAGCTACTAATTAACCCTCCAGCTATTCAAAAACAGCATTGACACTCAAGCGAAGCTCAGGGTGAACCTCCACTCTTTAAGTGTGAGCGGTGAGCTTTTAGAATACAGACGTTAGGTTTGGAAATTGGTAACCGCGATGTTTAAAACTGCCATCCAGGTTTTTTTTACGGTCATTGAGAATTGTGTCCTGTGGCTGATAAGCAGTGAAGTAAACTGGTCTGACTTGCAACAGACTGCGTGAAAATTGATAAAATTGCCGAGTGATAAATTGTATGGACGTCAAACAGTAATAGAATGTTTTGATTGCAAATACTGACAAACGCTTCAATGTGACATGCTCTATTTACTTATTTATTATGTTTCCATGCTGTCTGATGCACAATTAAGAACTTCGCATTGTGATTTGTGCCGGAGCTGACATGCGCACACCACGATGCTAGATTTCACTGTTGTGCTAACGTTTTTATTCTGGTTAAACCCGAGCTAAGCTGTTTAACTTGGCGTCGTGGCGCTGAGTTCTTTCCGCCTATTCAAACCAAACTTATGTTTGTTCAAATAGCAAATAATTTCATAGCCTGCGCGCAGAGCTAATAATTTCATATACAGCGTGTGCAAGACTACATAGATTTACAAAATAACTTCCTCAAGCAAGCTGTCGAAAGCTGTCGTGGTTTGTATGTCAACTTCCTGAAAAAAATATCTCAAACGTGATGGTCCTGTTTAGGTATAGGCAGTATTCTACAAAGAAAGACGCGTTTGAGAATCTTTTTCGGATATAGTTCAAACACAAACCACAACAGCTTATTGTAGAATACTACTTACACTGGACCACCACGTTTGAGATATCTTTTTCAGGCAGTTTAGACACAAACCACGATAACTTATTGTAGAATACTACCTGCACTGGACCACCACGTTTGAGATATCTTTTTTTGGTAGTAGTTCAGACACGAACTACGACAGCTTATTGTAGAATACTACCTACACTGGACCACCACGTTTGAGATATCTTTTTCAGGTAATTCAGACACAAACCATGGCAGCTTATTGTAGAATGCTACCTACATTGGACCACCACGTTTGAGATATTTTTTTCAGGTAGTTCAGACACAAACCACGACAGTTTATTGTACATTATCTATAAAATATCTGCTCTATATCTATCCAAAAACACACTTGTGTATCAACTGTCATGCCTATTGAAGTCTGCTCCTACAGGTGAAATGAATCAAAATAGCTGCTGTTAATCCTCGTCTGAGTCCTCTACTGAGCTGTCGCCAGTTCCTACTGAGTCGCAATTTTCAGTTACCATGAATACAGGAGAATATATTTTTGTTACGAGAGCATGTTTTGACAACCTTGAGGAAACAGCGGTGACAATTATCAATAATGTCGACACCCCAGCCATCACTCTTAGCGATGTTCAGCAGGAAACGTTTACGTCAACATTTTGTTTCAAGATTTTTGTTTGTTCATAAGAGAATCTACTGAAATGTTGCTAAGCGACATGCGGGCGACGCCCAAAATATTGGAGCCTCTTCCCAGGCCACAATTCGTGTGCGTGGAGTCACGTAATGTAATGCGTTTCCTCGCGTGTGGGTACGAGGGTTTCGTTGTTGCTCTTTGTAAACCAGAATTTTTTTATGAACAGGGCCCCATCGCGAAGAAGCTGATACACAACCAGATCTATGATTACTTGATGTACTCAAATTTATTAACTAATTCTCAGCACGGATTCAGACCATGCCATTCTACGAGTTACTGCATTGCTAGACATCACCAATAGATGGTATCAAAGTATTGATGTCGGTAAACTACGGGCGTCGTATTCCGCATAGACTTAAAAAAGGCATTCTACATTGTTAATCATGATATCCTACTTAAAAAGTTGGATATTTACGGTACAACAACTTATTTGACAGATCGAAAGCAGTATTTTATTTATTTTTGTTTGGCTTTGCCGACTTGGGCAGGGTCACCACAACAGCATATGCCAGTTACTGTGGGCCCTTTTACCTAACCCACACTGTCAACTTTCCCTGTGGGAGAAAACCCCACGACTTTCGGCAGAGCGTTGACTTTTACTCTTTTCACATGAGGACTGGGTTCGACTCACATTGAGAAAGCTCTCACTGAGGCTTGAAACTGCGACCTTAGAGGTGAAAGGCAAGTGCTCTAACCACTTCGCCACCGAAGCCCCATATTCAGTGCCAAGTAGGAGACCACTTGTCTGGACCACTACGTGTAGAAACCAGGCTTTCTTGCCATCCTACTTTTCCTACTTTTTCCTACTTTTCTTCAACTTTCCTATTTTTTATTAAAAATTGCTTGATTTTCCTACTTTTTCTCATAAAATCCTACTTTTTTAAGACATCTGGTGGAATCAGTATGTTGTAGCTATAGTCGTAATTAGATCTATAGGACCCGTAATTTTTTTTTCCTTATTTGTATCCCAGATGATAAGATCTCAGGAAGAGAAGAAGTACACTACCGAGTTTAAAATTCCATAGCATCTCTAGAATCATAATCAATAAATTAATGAAGACTCTGAAAAT
>CACRXK020006168.1:0-25915 GCA_902702795.2 Paramuricea clavata | reverse complement strand
GGGGGGGGGGTTGTATATTAAATGGATGACCCAGAGCTTCCCTATTGACGAGTAAAATAGTCTGACATATCTCATTAAACTGTGGCATTACATCAAAAATTCATATCGCCATCACACTCACAAATGTCTTCGGCCGCCACTCCATATTTTTGCAAGTTTGCAATTCTAATTTTAAACAGCCAATCCTGTTCCTGGTAACAATTGCTATAAACCGTTGATTGGCGGTTTAAAACTAGAATTGTAAACATTTCAAAATTATGTGGGTGTGGTTATTGACATTTGTGGGTGTGGTACTAGGTGATACAAATTTGTGCAACTTTGAAAAAACGCTTGAAATTAAACCTTAATTTTACTCAGCCCCATGTGATTACCTATACAAATTCGATTGGCTCTTTAAAATTAGAATTGAATGCAATCAAATGTTTGACGTACCATGCATTTTGATGGTGACATCCGTAGTATTATCAGCCCTATAGTTTGTATGTCATAATTAATAACAAATCTATTTTAAAACAACAACTGCCCAGCAAGTTTCACATAAGACTATTGAAACTTCAAGATCTCATCTTGTATAAACATGTACTTCAATCACGTGATTGTACAATACAAATGAATGAAATGATTAAAAAAATAGCCTCATTCAAAAATGCGTTTTCCCCATCGTTATACAAAACATACTACCTTTGTTCGTAGTGCTTGTTTCACATCTACACCAGGACAATATTTCGTCGTTTAATTTTGCAAGATAAGGTTTTCTCTTGATGAAAACTCGCGAAGAAAGTTCGTCTTCATTTACATGTAAATCATCCTCAATTTCCGCCATTGTCCATAGGGCCGGCCGCGTCCTTTAAAAAGTAAAAGGTCCTGGTGACTAATTGTTACAATACAATAACAAATTATCATTAAATTTTAGAGAAAAATGAAACAATTTCTTCTAAAAACGGGATGAATTCAGGGACTTCCTCTTATCCGATCTTTGAAAACTTACGTATTCAAAAACTATGGATGTTTTTCTACCTGAAAAGTTATAATTGGTTCTAAACTATGAGTGATGCGGCCAAGAATCGAGTCTTAGTTTTAGGGGCACAATTCAACAGAGTGGAGAAATCTGGAACCCTTCCTGTACAGGAAAAGAAGTCTTTTTGGAAACGAAATACGAATAAATTGCCAGGAAGGTAGGGCGTGTGTGTTAGATTATATCTTGTCCTTTTAATGTGTACGGTACATATTTTAGCGGTGTTTGTGATTTTTTTCTTGGGAAGCGGGTCTTGCCCTTGGTCGCTATAAATTGACTTCTGACCCTAGAGTTTGTTCACATTCTCTATTTTCTCGTTCATTAAATTGACTTAGTTTCTTCTTGTTGTCATTTTTTTTAACTCTGTGCTTAAAGGTGTTACTACACGAGTACACGATGGCTTTTCGTATAATTTATTGTAGAATCATGTGTACGTTTAATTAAGTGCCTGTAAACGAGGAAATATTGAATAATTGTAATATTGAAAGGGGAAATGGCAAAATGTAAATTTTGTTATAATCAGTGGTAAATTAGGGCAATTGGTCATTGATATATAAAGTGAGTCATGGATATGTATAATAGTACTGAATTAGTACAATATATTAGAAGAAAGAATTATAAATATAATTTTGTTATAATCAATGGCAAATTTATTAATTTAAAGTGATTCTATATGATGAAAGTGGACCACAATAATGTTGTTATTGACAATTTCATTTTCAAGCATAAAAGCAGTCCAAAGTAAAGGAAGTCAGGATCACCCGACAAGTCCGTCTAGTAGCGGCTCTCCTTCGCCACCAGGAAACACAATATCGAGGTTTGTAAATCCAAACAAGACAGCTGCAAAGTATGAGGTACATTATCTCATGGAAAAGCCATCCCTTTTATTTCTATTAGCTATTTGAAACCAAATTTGATTGAGTGTATAGAAGACAATTTCTCTGTAATCAGGAAATGTCTATCAGAACAATGTCTATTGAAAATCTCATACACAATTTTTAAACATGACTATTATAGACAATTGAAATATATCACAAGCTACTTTATGCACAATTTTTAAGTCAATAAAAACAAATAATAGCGAGCTTAAGCATAGTAAGCGACGTTTTTTACAAACGAACGTTGACCGGAAGCAAATTTGACGTTATCAACCAACCAACATTCTTGACCCAGTCTTTCAACGTTACTCATGCCGTTTGTGTTGTCAAAAACGTTGTTTGCTTAAGCTCGCTATGTTGACAACCGTTACATCAGTCTTTTATAATTGCTACTAATTAAAGCATATGCTTTAGTAACCCAGAAAAAATGCGAGGTAAAATACAGTCGTTTGAAGATTATACCAGCAAGACACACGATGCATGGTGCGAAGATGATGATGATGTAGAGAAAGTTGGAGAGAGAGTTGGTTCGGTTATTATTCAAGAACCAACAGTGAAGGTTATCCGTGGTGGTGATATACGGACTGGTATTTTATCCAGAATGAAGAAGAAACATAATCATGGTAGGTTGATGGTAACAGTAATTCTGTCATGGTACCATCATTCCTAGAATTATCATTGTTGGCACCACCATTATCATCGTCAACACCATCTTTACCATCTTCATCACACAACCATCATCATTACTGTCATCACCACCTTGATCATGGTGACCACCATCATCACCAACACCACCACCATGACCACCATGATCATCACCATCACCACCAGCAGCATCATCACCACCACCACCACCATCATCACCATACAATAACTCTTGCATATTTTCAGCCAATGATGTAAGGCCTAGACAAGCACCATCAAGTTCGAACAAAGAACATACAGTGCAACCAAAGCCCCTTCCTCTCCCACCACATGCTGAAATACAACTTGAACTGCAAGAACAAGAAATGTTGAAACTTGAAAGATTTGGAAAAATTTTGGCCGGCCCAACCACAGATTTAGGTACCTAATTTTGTAGTTTATGAGATTATAGATGAATTCTGTGATCAGAGGTATTCATGAATTGTCAAATCTTTTTTATTACAGATACCAGCCTTTTTTATATTAATTGTTCACTAAGTTTGTTATAATATATATACTAAGTTTATTTCTTGACTACATATATAGTAATTTTACGACAGTACAGTTGGTCAGGCATCCCTGCTCAAGTTCGACCGACAACTTGGCAGCTTCTCTCAGTATGTACAATTGTTTATATATTTTGTAAATACAATAGTATAACATCAAAACTTGTAAAATGTTGACACTTATAGTCTTATAAGAGGAAACAAGTATATTATTTAATCCATTAATGAAGTAGTATTGTGCCCCAATACACCCTATTTTACTCTGTCTAATGCCAGATGATTTTATTTTAAAGGGAGAGAGATTCTGTTCATGTCTTACATTTAATTAGCCAAAACTGGTTGAAATTCATTATAGTTGCCGTTTGGTTTGAACAGTTTAAGGTGGCTCGATATAGTTATCACGAAAACCCTGCTCAAGAATCGCGAACTCAAAACCGGGTGACCATTTTTACGCGCAGGTCGCGGAAACTGATTAACAAAATGACAGAACTTCCAAAATGACCTGACGTAAGCAGCTGCTCGCGCCATCTCACGTCATTTCGCGTGTTCTATATAGCGTTTTATGTCAATTGCTGACGTCATTAGAATTTTCCATTTTAGAAAAACAATGCGCTATATCTCTTTATTTTGTCTGGTGACCTATGTTCAAATTTTGCATGCTGTATTTCACCGCTAAAAACTTTCATTATACAAAAAATAAAAAAATTCTGTAATGCCAAAAAAATTTTACCGAAGAATATGACATTTTCGCATTTTCCAAAAAAATGGCATTACAGAATTTTTTTATATTTTGCTAATTGTTAGCTTTTCGTCCAAGTACAATAATGCACGAAAAAAAATTGGGGGTCACCATGCTTCTTTTCCAACTATACGAGACGAAAGGCCATTTTGATACACGTATGTCGTCATAGCAACGAACTATCTGTTACTAAAACTAATATAATTTGAAAGTAGAGATATCGAAATATATAAAAAACCCAATATCTGCTGAATATATTCTAAAAATGCATAGTTTGAACATTTCAAAGTGTTGAACACCTGAATTTTTGAAAACTGTATCGAGCCACCTTAACGTCACTTTTTACTAATTTCTAACATCTTCTTTTCAGCCTTTTAGTCCTTAAAATTCCTGATACATGCATGGCTTTGAAAGTATTTGAAAAGTTCTTGAATTTAACGGTTGACCACAATCTGATGCACAATGGTGCCTAGTGAAACCCATGTCTAGACAAAATAGTATTTTTATTTACATGTACTCGATAGGCTATGTACATGTACTCGCTAGGCTATGATGTACTATAATTATCCTTTTGAGTTTTCACCTTATCATATAAATATATTTTCTCTAGGGTTATCTTCCAGTGAACATAGACCGACGACAGAGTGTATTAGATAGAAAACGACAAGAATATTACAATTTATTAAAACAATATTACGATACGAGACACGAAGATATACATCAAGACACATTTAGACAGGTATGGAATCTAGTCATGGATGATTACAGCTATACAGCTATAGACGAAATTTTGATCTAGACAACTGAAGAACGACATTCATAACCATAGCTGGAAAGAGCATCCTAAAATGTGTAAAATTGCAAAGTTTAGTTGCGAATTGTTGTAAAATGAGGAAAATATAGCCCTGTGAAGTTCACAAATTTTGTATATATTAGCATTACGCGCGGAAAAAATAACCATTTCTGAGCCGAAAGTGGTTATTTACTATATTTTCTTCATTTTACAACATTTAGCAACCAATCTTTGCAATTTTACTTATTCTAAGATGCTCGTTCTAGCTGTGGTGTTGGATTTCGTTCTTTTCGCCTTGATCAAAATGTTGTCTATAGGGATATAGCTAGAATGACCCATTATTTTTAAATCTGACTAAAATCGAGAATTCTCATAATATTCCATACTTTCTAACATTTTTCTAGATTCATATCGATATTCCAAGAACAAATCCTCTCATTCCACTTTTCCAACAACCCGCCGTACAAGAAGTAATTTATTTCTTAATATACAAAACGTCTTAATTTTATAAAGTAAATATTGACTCTGTATATGCTAGCCTGAATACAAGATTACAATGAGAACTCTGGCAAACGGCTTTGCTCAAAAAATATTATCTCTGCTTTATATTAAAATTTGCTTTGTGTATGATTGACCATAATTACATTGTCATTGTATTTTTTCTAATGTGGATATTTTCCCCACAACTAGACATTTGAAAGAATTCTGTATATCTGGGCTATACGTCATCCCGCTAGTGGCTACGTCCAAGGAATCAATGATTTAGTCACGCCGTTTTTTGTCGTCTTTCTGTCCGCATTTACAGGTAGGCTTAGGCAGGGACTGGGTTTTTTTTTCTTCACTTATTAAGGCTGTTCAAATGTGGTAGTTGGGTCGAAGACTTACACTGTCAAAGTTTCTGATCACAGTATAGGAATTTTGCATAGGTAAATTCTAAGTTTTGAAGGATTTGTAAGAAATGCTTGAGGAAACTTACTGAGTGTTATAAAGGATGGTTTACACTATCAAAGTTTCTGTGATCACAGTAGGAATTTTGCATACGTAAATTCTAAGTTTTGAAGGATTTGTAAGAAATGTTTGAGGAAACTTACTGAGTGTTATAAAGGTTGGTTTACACTATCTGAAAGTTTCTGTGATCACAGTGGGAATTTGGCAAAGGTAAATTCTAAGTTTTGAAGGATTTGTAAGAAATGTTTGAGGAAACTTATTGAGTGTTATAAAGGATGGTTTACACTATCAAAGTTTCTGTGATCACAGTAGGAATTTTGCAAAGGTAAATTCTAAGTTTTGAAGAATTTGTAAGAAATGTTTGAGGAAACCGACTCGGTGTTAAACACTTTGTCAATTCCCTCGAACATTTCTTACAAATCCTTCAAAACTTAGAATTTAGCTGAATTATTTTTTATTTAATTTATTAATTTTGTTTTGTCTTATGTTGGGAGGTTTACGGTACCACTATTCTTCAGCTGGAACATCAAGTCAGGTTCATCATGTTTCCTTATAGTAATACCCTTATACCCAGCTCGACCATCAGTATCAGGTTTTGTTTGGCGATATATATAAGGAGAAGCGTACCAACCGACATATGATATTAGCCGAATTCATATTAGAAGACGGATTTCCGTCTAAGACGGGAAACTCGTCTCAGACGAGAAACTCGTCTTGATATAAATTCGGTAAACGACGGGTTTTCCGTCTCAACTTTTCCGTCTAACTTTCCCGTCTGAACGACGGGAAAGTTAGACGAGTTTCTCGTCTTAGACGGAAATCCGTCTTAAATTTATATCAGACGAATAAATCAAGACGGGTTTCTGCTCGTAACGTTTAAAAGAGACTGGGGTGGAGGGTCTCTTATTTTTTCGGGTTTATCCGTCCGATGGTTTTCGTTTCATACTTATACCAGACGGAAATCCGTCACACGAGTTTCCCGTCTTAGACGGAAATCCGTCTTCTACTACCTATGAATTCAGCTATTAAGACGATGACCATTAATTGTATCTTTTAGATGGAGAATTAGAAACATACGACGTTAGTAAATTATCCAAAGACGCTCTGAATACTATCGAAGCTGATAGTTTTTGGTGTTTAGGAAAATTACTCGATGGAATACAGGTATCAATTATCTTAATAAAATACTAATTAAGGTACTAATTGAAATTAAATTCTAACTAGTAGCAAGTTCAACTTTTCTCGATTTCAATAGTATCAATCTATTTCCCATTTACTACCCGTAGCCTTTCCTCTCAATTTTTAGGATAACTACACATTTGCTCAGCCTGGAATTCAGCACAAAATTCACGCATTAAAAGACTTGATTCAAAGAGTCGATGGTACTGTAGTGAACGTTTTAAATCAGTCATGTTATCCCTTCTTCTAACGGCTTAATTAAGCTTACTTATGTCTATGAATAAGTCAGAACAATTAGTGGCTGCATGGCATGGAGAACAGTGAGGTCTTCAAAACAATGAATAAAATGGAACATTCCGATCACTGGATCATGAACTGCACTCCTTGCAATTACTAGCCCAACTCCCAACCGAGTAAAGGTCTAGATACCCAAATATGCGAGTTGCAATCTCGTTCGAGACAACAAATTTTTCGTTGTTCTCTCGAGTGTCAGAATAATATGAATCTATGGTTTTCGTATCTCTGCGGACGGTTCTGAAACAGAATTAAAACACACTGCGCGTCCTCCAATACAAGTGTCAAGTTGTCGCGAAAATATTCGTGCTCTTAAATTGGATAAGACTCGCTACCAATCCCCGGTAACGGTCCTAGGTCTAGGCAGCATGACACGATTGTGATGCAAGTGTTATTATTATTCCACTATATTATTTTTCGTTTTATAGCTCCACTTCATCACCATTTAATAAAACACAATGTAGAATATTTGCAGTTTTCATTTCGTTGGATGAACAATCTCTTAATGCGAGAACTTCCCTTGAGATGTACGATACGACTGTGGGATACTTATTTAGTAAGTTTATCACAGGGCGCTAAGCGCCCTGGTTTATCATGTCATTCATCAGCGTGGTGATGATAGTGTTGGTAATGATGGTAGTGTTGGTGATGATGGCAGTGGTGATGATGTAATGATGGTAATTTTGTAATGATGGTAATGTTGTGATGATGGTAATGTTGTGATGATGGTAATGTTGTGATGATGGTAATGTTGTGATGATGGTAATGTTGTGATGATGGTAATGTTGTGATGATGGTAATGTTGTGATGATGGTAATGTTGGTGATGATGGTAATGTTGGTGATGATGGTAGTGGGTGATGATGGTAGTGGTGATGATGTAATGTTGTGATGATGTAATGTTGTGATGATGTAATGTTGTGATGATGGTAGTGTTGGTGATGATGGTGATGTTGGTGATGGTTGTTGGACTTGGTGATGATGGTAATGTTGGCGATGTTGATAGTGTTGGTGATGATGGTAGTGGTGATGATGGTAGTGACAATAATACTAGAGAGGTTCAGATTTGACTTCCACTACCATGGCCACTACCTCCCACTGGCTTAGTCCGCATTTCATTGGTTAATCGGATATATGAAACGCATCTGATTGGTCGATAATCCCTTAATATGGTAGTGGTAGTGGATGTTAAATCCGAACCTCTTAATAATGATGATGGTAGTGGCGATAATTGAGGGCCGTCATCGCCAACACCATCATCACCATCATCATCACCATCACCATCACCATCACATGGTAATTCTGTGGTCAGCGCGCACACTCCTCGATAAATAAACCTGAATGACTTTCCTGTACAAGTTAATTTATAATTTTTTACATTTTTAGTCTGAAGCCGAAGGTTTCTCTAAATTTCATCTGTATGTCTGTGCAGCGTTCCTTATGAAATACTCCGAACGAATTCGGGAAGAATCAGACTTTCAGGTACAAATACAATTACATTTCTGCGTCTTTTACAATATATTGTATATTGATGAGTGAAACCACGACATTTTATACATTAACGAGAACTACCCCAAATATAATTTTTGGTATGTGTAATATTTGGGTCATTCTAAGAAGAAATGTAATATATCTTTTAGTAAAAAAACTCATCTTGATCAACTTTTTCACTGTCAAAGTTTCCGGATATGATGTAAGGTGAATTTTTGGTACAAAAAAACAAAGGAAAACTAATTTGCAATTCACCTAATGACATCATATCCGAAAACTTTGGCAGTGAAAAAGTTGATCAAGATGGGATTTTTTTATTATAAGATATATTACATTTCGTCTTCGGATGACCCAAATATTACACATACAAAAAATCATATTTGTGGTCAGTCGCACTTTATAACTATTCTTTGCTTTTGAACTTTTTTATTTTATGCCGAATGAATCTTATTGTTTTTTTCTAGAGTTTATTGATCTTACTGCAGAACTTGCCAACAGGAAACTGGGGGTACAAAGATGTTGAACTTTTAGTTGCTGAAGCATTTAAACTGAAGAGTTTATTTGGCGAAGCACCAAAACATCTCCAGTCGAGATAACAAATGGAATATTCTAGGAATTATAAATACCATGTGGAGATTTTGGGTGAATTTCTAAGAAAGCTAAATGAAATAGTCTTCGAGATAGATCTGAAGAATTATAAAACTTCTAGTTTTGTACAAAATTTTTGGAGATACTTATTTTGTCTAGCTGTGAAGGCATATAGTTGTAGGTATCACTAAGCGTTACAGACCTGCAAATGGTTGTCAACTTTAAAGCAAACATATATTTAAACAGGGCCATAGCTACCTGGGGATGTGGGAGGGTATACATCTCCCCCCCCCCCCATTTGTTTGAGAATAATTTCATGTAAATGTAAAGGTGACCTGAGCTGATTTTCAGGTAAATTCAGTTTGACATATTAAGAGTTGCATGGGAAAACAAGACTACACTATAATACTACATGTACGGTATTGAAAACTTAAATTGACATTATTTCCTCTCTGACAACAGCAGGTTGACTATCTACCATCTGCTAGGCGATAGCACTTAGTGAACAATTGTTTTAGTATAAATGTATAAATAGATAAAAATTTGTTAAAACAGTTCATGTGTAAACGCTTGTTTATTCTCTCAGATCAACCCTGATGAAAAACACTATAGACGCAGTAGAAACATTGGGTCGTGATTATTATTTGTTCAGAAATTACTTTTCTAATAACGAAACACTTCTATTTTACTTTTTATTACATTTCTGAGAAGAACTCCTTTGTTCACGAATATTCATTTCTTACCCAGTAACATTTTAGCTAGTGCTCTACGTATCTTAGTATCCCTACACGAATATACAAAGAAATTAGCAGCGCCATTACAATATGTGAAAGTGCTGAACACACTGTTCTCAATATCCCATTCACCTGCGAAAATATCTTGAATTGATAACAACTGTTTGATTAGGAACGGCAGCCAAACGACCACAAAAAGTAAAATAACTAGACCAATGGTCCAAGTTGCTTTCATTTGTAGGTAATAATATTTCCTCTTTTTCCATCCACACTGTCGAGAAATCCTAACTTTGTGTCCCTTTGCTACCACGAACATTTTATGATACAAAAAAGGCACTAGCGTAAAAACAATAGCGGCATGGAAATACAGAACTGGATAATATACATAGCCTGGTATCAGGAAACTGTAAGTCTCGTTCGGAGTTTTGAATGCAAACATTACAAGCCCAAATATTAATGCTGCAATGTACAACCAGACACAACTACAGCAAAAAGTTGCACGGGTTTTGGTGATATTATTTTCGTACCAAAATGGTCGTAACACTGCAATGTACCTTTCGCAAGCAATAATAATCACATTGACAAAAGATTGAAGCGTAAACCCAAACCAAACAGCGTCAAAAATTATATTCCAATATCCCCCAAATGGCCATGTCTCACGAAAGCTTAGTAATATCATAGATAACGGCAAAGACGAGAGAGAAAACAGCATATCGCCCAAACCCATGTTGAAGACCAATATATTTGATGGAGTTCGTAGATTTCGATCCTTTAGTATTACCAAGCCAACCAAAATATTACCAAGAACTGTAGTGATAGCTAAGAAGCCCATGCAAGCAAACCAAAATATTTTAACTCCAGTCAAACTAAATTGAAGAGGCATTGTAGTTGAGTTAGACATATTGTCACTTTCTACAATTCAACTAAAAGTTGCAATTTAAACCCCAAAAGCTGCTGTTATGACGTTCTGTCTATACTTTTGCCTTCTAATTGTTATTCTTTTTCCTTTCCTGCGAGAAACTGTCTTTAGCTTTTCTTTATTTGAAGCACTTCCTGATACTGCGAAATTTAGTTTTTTTATCTACGTGTATTTTGACAGGTGAAGTTCATTAGCATATATTTAGCTTTGGAAAATATTAAAATGTCAATTTATATTTTCTCTGCCAATCAAAAACGATTTTACTCAATATTAGCCCAGCTTATTCGGTTATTACACGTGTTTAGTTCACGTCCTCTGAAAAAATGAATATACAGATAACAAAAATACAGTTTGCACAAGTATATTAAAAATGTCTTTCTGTTTCCAAATCAATTAATAGAGTGGTTTGTAAAGTCGAACAGAGTCGAAGAAGTCAAGAAGGCAGACCAGATGTCTTGCTCGTGAACGTCTCAAGAGTCTGATTAGATACAAAGGAATTGTGGAAGTTATCTAATCTTCTATCCTTATTAGGCAGCTTGGCACTGTACGGCGATAACTTAATTTTTAAAACAATACTAAAACCTTCCCAGTACTGAAACAATTAATTATAGACCTTAGTTTTCCGCATAGTTGCATGTCAAATTGAAATATCTTCAAAGAAGGCGAAGAAACGAACGTATTTAAAAAACCGGATGAATTGTAGTGCCGGAAATACGATGATATCAGACTCAGGCAGTTATCCTATTCTTTTACAATAACTGAATTGAGCATGTCGGCTGTAACTGGAACTAGTTTATGTTACAGTATTACCACGGTATTGACTATTGTATTTTAAGGTCCAATTTCACTCAAGAAAAATTTCCACGGACAGAAAATATTCCAAAAAGATAATTTTCAACTTCAAAATTTTTTCCGACGTAAAATTTGTGTGTCGGCCAATCACATTTTACAAAATTTTCTTTCTGCGGAAAATTTTTCTGCGTGGAAATGGGAATTTTATCTCAACTGTCTTTCACACTGACCGATAAATTAACTCGCAGGAACTGGACTACGTTGATTTCTACTCGTTGATGATCAGATAGCCCCGTTTGTACCGATCCAAATAACCTCAAGATCACTTGCCTTATCTCGCGATTCCATATGGAATATACAAAAATATTAATTCTATTAACGGGTCCGTTACAATACGTTATGTAACACATCACACTGTTCCGTTTGTCCCAGATACCGTTATTTATTATATAAAGTATAGTGCTTTATAGAGATTTCGAGCACTGATAAAAGTGATAATCTCACATGTGAGATTATTCATGATAATCTCACATGTGAAAATTGTCGCTTTTCAATTGTCCCTTTTGTGTAAAAATTATCGCTTTTCAAAGACTGTTCTTTATATAATAAACAGAAAAATACATGGGTGCTTGGAAAAACCAGATTTATTTTATAAAGCTGGTATTTCCAAGCACCCATGTATTATTCTCTATATATATCACGAAAGTCGACAAACGGGTTTGCCAGGAACGGTAACCAGACTAACAGGAATAGGCATATCACAAGCCCGATTGTCCAGGTCGCTTTTAGCTCCCGATAAAAACTTCGCGACGTTTGCAAGTCTTTTTGTTCCATAATTTCCATTTTGTGTTTCTTTGCAATATGGAAAATGATTGTATATAACAAAGGCACGCTCACGCACGTGACGACTGCGTGGAATATAAGCACGCTGTAGTAAATCTTCCCTGGGATAAGGAATTGGTAAACTTTTCCATTAGTTTCTCTGAACGAAAAGCTTAACCCGAAAACAATCGTTGCAACGTAGACCCATATGCACACACAAATCAAGACTGAACGCGTTTTTGTAGCCTTTTGTTTATAGGTATATACGGTTTTGTAATAGCAATGAATCTGTTCAGAGCTATAATTTGAATATTTAAGAAAGATAAAACAAAAAACGAGAACCACACGGCATCGAAGAACATGTTCCCCACTTTACCAAGCGGCCATTTTGATCGAAAACACATTAAAACCATGGACAGGGGAAGTGTTGAAAGGGAATATAAGATGTCACCAAAAGCCATGTTGACGATCAAAAGATTCGAGCTTGTTCGTAGCCGTTTCTTCTTAAAGTGCCTATGACACGAAATTTCACCCCAAAGGTTTATGGTTGCATTGTAAAGATCACTTAAGGTGGCTCCCTACAGTTATAGTCCAGTTTATAATATTTATATAGCTCAGACGTCATCCTCGCAACTCGCGCGTGGAATCGTCGTGGCCCGGTAAAAATCTTGAAACAAGTAAACAAGCCGCGGGAAGTTGTTTTTGTATTTTTATCTACAAAGAAAACGCCAGTTTTTTATTATAATCCTAAACTTTTCAACATTCGAACAGTACGTATGTTGTTAGCTAGTTTTTACCTATATTCAGTGTGTTTTTTTTATATATTTAATACGTTCAGTACTGTATTTCATAATGCTCACAATGTTCAAGTCAACAACAGTGTCACGGACTGAAATTATATTTTATACTGTCTTGAAGGCACTCCTGAATTGTCACTGAAACTTACGGTAAACCCTGTCATTCAACTCAGTTCACATGTAGTTTTTTATCTGCTGAATCCAATAAAATTATAATGCAGACAGTTACGAGTTGTTTTATACGAAAAGTCAAACTCTACTTGAATGTTTTGAAAAGTTTTCACACCGATTTTCATAACAAAACTAAATTTAAGAAACGTTGGATTAAGTCAGTGCGTTATTGTGTTCTCAATGTTTCGTATTTTGAATACATATATCTTTTATTTTCATTTCAAATAAGTAAAAAATATCTGTGTGATACATATAAGCCAAAAACTCAAAGAGAAAATTGCTAAAAAAGCCAACTATAAACCGTACGCGTTTCGTGTTCCCCACGCAAATAGTGATCATGTCGAATCGATATTTTGTCACGTCAACAGCTTCAACTGGATTTAGGACTATTTTTCTCGCGTTTCCTTCGGTGAAAGTTTTTTAAACTTTGCACGTTTGCTAAGCATGACGATTCGCCAAACATCAAAATTTCAAGAAATTCTATAAGACAGATTTTTTGTAGTCGTTATTCATGAATATCTCAAAACCGGCCTTATAAACATCCCTTCAAATTTTAATATGTCATTCCCCTTTCAACCATAAATCTTAAAAAAAAAATTCAGAAAAATTGACCGAAGGAAAAAAAAGATATTGCCGTTTGATTGTAAAATTAGACAATAAAAGTGCAAAAGATGAAACGTCATGGTTGCCATGGCAACACTAACACTGTTCCTATTTGTTCATATATCGACAGCACAAGACTTCTGAACTTTCCTGGAAATGATTATATTGCCCTGTCTTAAGTGTTTTCAATATAAATTTGGTTCAAAACGAAGGCTACCTAAAATACTTAAAATTTTAGAAAACTGTAGGGAGCCACCTTAAAATGACTTAATAATTTCTGTTATAGAATTTTGGTAACTTGCTCCCTTTTCAAGATATTCAACTTTGTTTCATATGCAAATATCACCGGTGTGACATCACATCATCGCATAGTGAGTTTTCAGAAAAGTATAGTTTTCTTGACAAATATATACGTATCTAAAAAACTTTAAAATTGGCCTTCTATATGTATTAATGTCATATAACTGGTAATTAACCCTCTGTATTTGTTTGTAAAAATATTTTATCAAGGTAAAACTATTGCGTTTTCAAAATGTCATTATGCGATGTGATGTCACACCGGTGATATTTGCATATGAAACAAAGTTGAATATCTTGCAAAGGAAACAAGTTACCAAAATTCTATAAAAGAAATTATTAAGTCACTTTAAGTAATCTTTGCAATGCAATCATAAACATTTGGGGTGAAATTTTGTGTCATAGGCACTTTAAAGCAAATGATATATGTAAACAGGGCCATAGCTATACCTGGGGATGTGGGAGGGTATACATCTCCCCCCCCCCCCCATTTGTTTGAATAATTTCATGTAAATGTAAAGGTGACCTGAGCTGATTTTCACGTAAACTATTTAACATATTTTAAGAGTTGCATGGGAAAATAAGTAACATAGTGATAATACTACATGTACAATACGGTATTGAAAACTTAAATTAAAACTCTCAGACAACAGCAGGTTGCATGACTACCTATACCATCTGCTAGGCGATAGCGCTTAGCGAACAATTGTTTTAGTATAAATGTATAAATAGATGAATATTTGTTAAGACAGTTCGTGTGTAAACGCAGTTGTTTATTCTCTTAGGCCAACCCTGATAAAAAACACTATAGACGCAGTAGAAACATTGGGTCGTGATTATAATTTGTTCAGAAATTACTTTTCTAATAACGAAACACTTCTATTTTATTTTTTATTACATTTCTGAGAAGAACTACTTTGTTCGCGAATATTAACATTCATTTCTTACCCAGAAACATTAATTTAGCTAGTGCTCTACGTATCTGAGTATCCCTACACGAATATACAAAGAAATTAACAGCGCCATTACAATATGTGAAACAACTGACCACGCTGTTCTCGATATCCCATTCACCTGCGAAAATATCTTGAATTGATAACAACTGTTTGATTAGGAACGGCAGCCAAACGACCACAAAAAGTAAAATAACTAGACCAATGGTCCAAGTTGCTTTCATTTGTAGGTAATGATATTTCCTCTGTTTCCATCCACACTGTCGAGAAATCCTAACTTTGTGTCCCTTTGCTACCACGAAAATTTTATGATACAAAAAAGGTACTAGCGTAAAAACAATAGCGGCATGAAAATACAGAACTGGGTAGTATACATAGCCTGGTATCAGGAAACTGTAAGTCTCGTTCGGAGTTTTGAATGCAAACATTACGAGCCCAAATATTAATGCTGCAATGTACAACCAGACACAACTACAGCAAAAAGTTGCACGGGTTTTGGTGAAGTTATTCTTGTACCAAAATGGTCGCAATACTGCAATGTACCTTTCACAAGCAATAATAATCACATTGACAAAAGATTGAACCGTAAACCCAAACCAAACAGCGTCAAAAATTATATTCCAGTATCCCCCAAATGGCCATGTCTCACGAAAGCTTACAAATATCATAGATAACGGCAAAGATGAGAGAGAAAACAGCATATCGCCCAAACTCATGTTGACAACCAATATATTTGATGGAGTTCGTAGATTTCGATCCTTTAGTATTACCAAGCATACCAAAATATTGCCAAGAACTGTAGTGATAGCTAAGAAGGCCATGCAACCAAACCAAAATATTTTCACTCCAGTCAAACTAAATTGAGGATTCATTGTAATCGAGTTAGAATCACTTTCCACAATTCAACTAAAAGTTGCAATTTAAACCCCAAAAGCTGCTGTTATTACGTTCTAATTTCTGTTGCCTTCTGATTGTTATTCTTTCTCCTTCCCTCAGTTCCCTGTGAGAAATTAAACTGTCTCTGTTTTTTAGCTTTTCTTTATTCGAAGCACTTCCTTATACTGCGATATTTTACATTTAGTTTTTTATCTTCGTATATTTTAACAGGTGAAGTTCATTATCTTAACATATATTTAGCTTTGGAAAAGATTAAAATGTCAATTTATATTTTCTCTGCCAATCGAAAACGATTTTACAATTGGCCCAAGCTTGTTCGGTTATTAAACGTCGTTTAGTTGACGTCCTCTGCAAAAATGAATATATAAATAACAAAATAACAACAATACAATTGACTATACAGTGGAAGGCACAAGTATATTAAAAATGTCTTTCTGTTTCCAAATATTAATAAAGTGTTTTGCAAAGTCAAACATAGTCTCAGTCGAATAAGGAATGCAGACAAGATATCTTGTTCGTAAACGTCTCAAGAGTCTGATATAAAGATCTAGGAATTGAGGAAGGATATTTAATCTTCTAACTGATTAGACAGCTTGGCACTATGCCTATGTCGATAACTTAATCAATTTTTAATGCAATACTAAAAAGTTCACGTACTGAAACAATTAAGATTTAAGCAGGGACCGCGGAGACGGGGGGGGGGGCTGGGGGGGCTGGGGGGGGCTTTAGCCCCCCCACTTTTTTTGACAGCCAAAATTATTAAAATAGAAATCTAAATGAAACTTTCTAAATTAATTAAACCTTTTCTAGGCATTTTTAACTTTCGCATCTAATTAAAATGAATAAAGGCTAAGCACCCCATTATGTGTACCTTACATGCAGTTCCCTTCAACACAGCCACGTGCTCCGAAACGAAATTATTATTTATATTCATATGGTTTTTGCAAAGTTTCCGCAATGGAGTTGAAACTGCCTTTATTTTTACTTTATTTTTACTATTTTTACTTAAGTTTGTAAAAGGTCTAAATTTTGTTACTTTTTATGACGATGGTCTTGGAGATTTTTTGCTAAAGTTCCTCCAAAAATGCAGGAAATAGCGTTTAAGGTAATAGAAAATTGAACATTTTCCTTGGGGGTTTTATTGATGATTTAGCCCCCCCACTCTCTAATACGCTCCGCGGGCCCTGTTAAGTAAAGATCTTAGTTTTTCTCATATTTGTATAACAAATGGAAATATCTTCAAAGAAGGCGAAAAACAAACGTATATTTACATGTAAAATAAGTTATTTTGTCATTCTACTGTAAAAGTCTACGTTCATATGGGGCAGGACGAATTCGGAACCGTACTCAAATTCGATTACAGTAATGACTTTAATGGACCATTTGCATTATAGATTAAATTTTGATCTAGACAAGTCTAGGCAAAAATTTCATCACAGCTTGAAAGAGCATCACAAAATTCGAAAATTAGTAATATTCCAAAGTTTCGTTGCAAAATGTTGTAAAATGCGAATAATATAGCCTTGCGAAGTTATTACGCATGAGAAATTGACAGCTCAATCGGGTGTTGAGGCATCAATTTCCCATTTGTAATGACAAAATGACTGAAAATTGCAAATTTCGCAAGGCTATATTATCCGCATTTTACAACATTTCGCAACGAAACTTTGGAATATTACTAATTTTGTGATGCTCTTTCAAGCTGTGATAAAATTTTTGTCTAGATCAAAATTTAGTCTATAATGCAAATAGTCCATTGTAGTCCTGGAAGTATTTGCGTACGCGTGCGCAGATGATCTCAGTCAGTTATCCTATATTTTTTACAGTACCTCTGTTACAGTACTAGTAATTGAATTGAACTCACTGTCAATCAAATGAAATTATTAAAGCCTGCAGATGTAACTTTAAACACAGTTAATAGAATGAGATTCTATTAACTGTGCTTTAAACAACTGAACAAGTTGCAATAATTTGGAAGTAACGTTGTACCAGTAACTAGTTACATTTTTTATGCGTAACTTTTACTGGTAACTAGTTCTTTTTCTGAGCGTGTATTAACTGCGACTAGTTCCAGAAAATAAGCAACTTTTATAGCACTGATCACGGGCAATACCTGATAATCGATACCACGTCCAGCGGTATCAATATCGACCACTGAACTGATATCGTTCGATACTTGCACCCCATAGAAATAATAGATAATAGCTAAACTATTATTTTTATGTTGCACCCCCTTTTTCGGCACGATTATAATTTTTCTTGTAATTTTTTTATCAAACAAAAGAGTAAAAACCGTTAAAATAACTTCATCAAAATAGCGCGCCAAGTCAGATACAAATATCCCAACTGATCACCAGCAATGTCTGCCAATTTATCTCTCAAATATGTTTTTCACACTGACCGATAAATCAACGTCCAATAACTGGACTACGTTGATTTCTACTCGTTGATGACCAGATAGCCCCGTTTGTCACCGATCCAAATAACTTCAAGATCACCTGCCTTATCTCGCGATTCCATATGGAATATACAAAAATATTAACGGGTCCGTTACAATACGTTATGTAACACATCAGACTGTTCCGTTTGTCCCAGATACCGTTATATATATCACGAAAGTCGACAAACTGGTTTGCCAGGAACGGTAACCAGACTAACAGGAATAGGCATATCACAAGCCCGATTGTCCAGGTCGCTTTTAGCTCTCGATAAAAACTTCGCGACGTTTGCAAGTCTTTTTGTTTTATAATTTCCATTTTGTGTCTCTTTGCAATATGGAAAATGATGGTATATAACAAAGGCACGCTCACGCACGTGACGACTGCGTGGAATATAAGCACGCTGTAGTAAATCTTCCCTGGGATAAGGAATTGGTAAACTTTTCCATTAGTTTCTCTGAACGAAAAGCTTAACCCGAAAACAATCGTTGCAACGTAGACCCATATGCACACACAAATCAAGACTGAACGCGTTTTTGTAGCCTTTTGTTTATAGGTATACGGTTTTGTAATAGCAATGAATCTGTTCAGAGCTATAATTTGAATATTTAAGAAAGATAAAACAAAAAACGAGAACCACACGGCATCGAAGAACATGTTCCCCACTTTACCAAGCGGCCATTTTGATCGAAAACACATTAAAACCATGGACAAGGGAAGTGTTGAAAGGGAATACAAGATGTCACCAAAAGCCATGTTGACGATCAAAAGATTCGAGCTTGTTCGTAGCCGTTTATTCTTGAGTATCGCCACACAGATTATGATATTCCCACAAGCCGTGAGGACGACAAGCAACCCAAGACAGATGAAGCCAAAAAGTTTGGTTCCCTGTAAACCTGTTTCCATGTCTGAAGTTGTGTTAATATGTGGAGTTGTCATCACGAATTTAATTAATACACCTTGAAAGAATTCAATAATTTTGTTTTGAAGGTGAAGAAATAGTACGTATTATGAAGACAATAGATGTATTATTATTATTTGAGCCCTTTTATTTGAATTCCGCGCAAGTATTTATAGTCCCTGCAGGAGTTTGTTTAATGTATGAATAAATAATAATGTGCCAACACTAGAAATTAAATAGTTTCTTACACTTGCAGTTTTTGTTGGGGTTTCAGATGCGATTTTAATTTCTTCTTCTGTGCAGATGAGGTTATATACAGTATACACAGAACATCCATAACCCATCTACTCGTTCACATGCATCAAAAGAAGGAAATCGCAGCTGAAGCGAAGCTGTGCTGTCCCATCCTGGGGGAGTCAAGAAAGCGAGTGTAACGCCCCCACCCTGTGAGGGTCATCACGAATTGGAAGGACGTAGGCTTGCTCTGTGATTGGTTGATTGTGACAATGAAACACAATGGAACTAAAGAACAAATTTTCTTAACAACGAGCGGCGAACACGGATTATTTTCGTTTATGAAAGCCGTTTACCAGCGAGTTTTGGTATAATCTATACTGATGCGCAGGGGGCATGGAAATTAAGGAACAGTTTCCGCGAGTGGGTAGGAAGACGAGCTTGTATATAAAACAAATACTGCTGCCATAACTGGTGACATGTTTGTCAAGTTTTCCAGGCAACCGTAGGCTGTGTTTGTTGAACAACCAGGGAAACAAACCTATCCAAATAATGATATATAAATTCGAATTTAATCTTTGAGCACACGAACAGTTTTTTTTCACGTTTCAGTTCTTAGGTAAAGGCAAAGTCTGCATGTGTTTATGATGAAATGACATTACTGGCTTAATAGGAAATTATAAACGTAAATGACTGAATAACGACGACAGGAACTGAAAACATATCCTAAAATATGAATCAGTATGATTTGACAATATCGTCTCAAAAAATATCAAATGATTTACCCTTGGCTTCGCCAATTCTTTCAACTTTAAGGGAAATGAATAGATATACTTGGATTCCAATAATAATTTCTGTTGTCTCCTTGTATCGCTACCACATCACTTCACTAACCGTTGAAGATTTAGTTAATCCACGTAACATCCCTTATTTCTGTCACTTATAATTGTTAACTTTTTTATGAAACTGCAAATGTTCTCAGTGTAGTATCGCACCAAAACTTCAGATAAACTTTTCGTTGGATTTTTCGTTCTTAAAGTCAAAACTATTCCACAAGCGATATATTGGACACGTCTTTCCTATCGTATACCACAAAGTAAATTTTTTCAACCAAAATCTTTGTCGGCCAAGAACTGCCAAACTCTACAGCGAAGAAGTGAAAGATCTGAGGTTTTACTTTGCTGCCAACTCAACGCGCACAGAATTTAGAAGTTCTCTTTGGAGCGTTTATTTGATATTTTCCGCAAAGTCAATAATGCAGGTTATACGACTTATATATTCTTTTTTGCCGAATCTGTTGCGGAAAGTAAATAATAGCTTTCCAGACAAGAGCTAGCAGCTGAAATTGAGAGGATTAAAAGATTCGAGTTTCTTCTTTGCTATACCAGATCACAGAAGGAAGACAGGCTTTTTGAGACCAATTGCTTCTTTCACTTTGTTAGTATTACGTACCACATTTCTTGACGCTTAATTAATTATCCAGCGAGAATTCCCAAGCAATATATTCGTTTCTTTCCCCACGCTGTTACGCAGTGCGTAATTATGTAAATACAAACTCTTCCGATTTTTTAGACACGAGTTGATATGCAGAGCAGCCAGCTGACAACGTTTAAATCAATTATAACTTTTCAGCATCAAATGTTCCAAAGCTTTCAGAAAACAATAAATTCTTTTGCCATCCAAAAATCACTTTGACACAACGCAAACTTTGCCCAAATGGCAATACAGCCACGACCTGCCAGCTATTCCTGAGATAAGATATTAATAAAATGTTTCTTTAATCGTAGTTACTTAGTCCCCAAAATAATTAAAATCGCAATCGAGATAAATTTGCTGTGGTAATCTTCTTTCCAATTCGCAATTATAATCCGTCAACATTAATTCTCATTGCAACAAATTAAACCAAGAACCTCCACACCAACAGCCTGGCGCAAAAATTATCAGACTACAAAACTAACATAAGAGACGCCATCAGATCTCCAACTACTCCAAGGCAAGCTTCCGTTATTGTATCTTGACTAAAATAGCCTACGTATTCGATAAAGTGATAAACTGATTGTGAGGCTTTTACTATTTATACGTCAAATTTGCTGACCTCACGCACAATAAAATTAATCAACACCAAAGGCAAAACATATGCGTCTTTCAGACAGAGTTTAAAACACTAACCCGTGAGACATGTTTAAAACAAAGAGAAATCCATTATCAACAACGAACAGCATTTGTCTTTGGGTAAAATCAATTTCCATATCTGTCGTTTGTTTCAAGTTTGATATATTGCTTTCCGTGACGTGAGTTTAGATAAGATTTTCGTATAATTACAAAAACATATTGATTGAACTGACAAAATTGAAATTGATATTAAAAAACAGCCAACAGCATTGCCCATGAAAAATTACATTTTAGTATTTTACTTTCAATAAAAAGTAAAACCGTGTATACCATTCTTAATTTCTCAACGCGTAAGCAATCTTACCTCAGCTAAATTTACAATCTCAATATTTAAAACTTGAATTTAGTATTAAAATTAATGCCGTCTTAAGATTTTTAGGTTCCACCATACGCTTGAGAAAGTTAATTTTTTTTCATGAAACTTTTTGTATTTGCGCATGCTAAAATCACGCTTGACTTCGCATACTACAATACTATACCGTAATATAACGCCACATGGATTAAGATTAGGATTAAGTTTAGGTTAGGATTAGGTAAGGATTAGTTTAAGTCAGAAAGAACTAAATTATGTAAAATTGAAGATGTTAACCGATTCTATACTTGTCAATGGGGGAGAGTGCTGCAACCCAACGGGTTAATATGGCTATTTGACCCGAATTTTTCTTGTTCAAAAACTGAGGCATGAATATTAACTCCTTGTCAGGAGAGAAACTGTCAAATTCCGTCCATGCAAGTAGGATCAATCAAGTTGACAATTCAAAGTCAATTTTACATGGCCAGCTTGTTCAAAGCTAGATAGGCTAACCCTGGGTTAAAGTTTAGCCTGCTGTTTTGGTTTATGTATCTCTGCACGTCTGTTTGTCTCAAAACTTCTGAGAAGAAAACTGCTACTGATCCAGACAAGATTTCTGAAGAAACATTTTGTAAGTGGAGTGTGCTAATCATCCTTGCTTGCAGCTGAGAGCTAAGCTGAGAGCTAAGCCCATGTGAGGATCGAAGCATCTCAGAGGTGAAAGGCGCTTTCTCTGACAAGCTGTTGGGGAGTTTCTTTGAATTTTAGATTAACCTAGGGTTAAGCTAATGAGATTTCAAACAACCGATCCTTGCACGCTCTTCGCGGAGCTGAAATGCAACGCGAAGGCAATCGAGAATGCTACACCTTAGCAGGTGGACACCAAACGGGAACCCGCACGACTTTTTGTTCATTCCAAATTTTGTTTACGATATCCCAACATACGAATACAATGAGCTAGTTATTTATTTATAACTATGATTAAATGACTAAGCGAGAAAATAGGCAAGAAATATGATGTGATGTAAGGCTATAACGAAGCCATGAATTATCAGAATACGCCCTAGTGAAGAAAGTAGGATATAATATAAACATATATGTTGGAAACGATCTAAGGATTCAGGAATATTAAAACGGTGTTTTAATCTAACTTTAAACGAGTCTATTGTCAAAACAGGTACGTGTCGTATGTAATTTCAGTAAAATTCATTCAAATGGACTTTCATACAATCTAATATGAAAGTAATATTTTCTTTCTAAGGGGCTGTTTTACAATGATCCCGGCGGTTTGTAGCGAAGGGATGGATTTTGATGTATTGGGATAAATCACTATAGGCTTTAACAAAAGTTCAAACGCCTATTAAAACTGACCCCGAATGTTGTCGAGACGATCTCGCAGTGCAAGGAGATTATTATTGCTGCTTGAACAACCTTATGTTTACAATTATACCAAGATCTATGACTAGAAAATAAAATAGTTTTCCTGAATCGTACACCGTGACTTATTTCAATACATCAAAATCATCCCGCCTTAAATATCGTCCCAGCAAAGCAGGATCACCTAAACAGCCCCCTTAAAATGTTAATCCACTACGACTCGGAAGAGCTTACAGTTTATATCAATAGTATATACACGTAGTTTTGTCTATATGATCTTTATGGATAAGTTATAAGTTCCTTGAAGGTTTGATGGCGATAGATATAAATTATATAATCGATGTCTTTCTGCCCTGGAAAACACGTTGTTTTTTCTCAAAATTTTAGATCCGTATAAGCTAGCGCGGATCTTCGATGCTTCATGATCGTCCTTAATTGCAACTGTTAAAGTACGCGGGGTTTCCACAAAAAAAAATGGCAATCTAACTACATTTTGTAATTTCATAATTAATATTGTATTATAAAATAATATTCCATATACAACAAAATAGAAGCTGATATATTCTAGCAATATATGCATGTATATCCTATATCGTATATAAGACACATCATCATAGGGAAAAAATCCTTGCAGACTTTGTCATCAATGAAATCTAGTGGCAGCGGGGAATTAGCTAACCATAGCAACTGGTCATGCTATGCCAATTTTTAAATTATTGTATTTATTCAAACCTATAATATAGAAATCCATTGTCTTTAAAAACTAATTTGGTGCCAGTTGCCTTGCCATTATACTTTCGTCACTGATGAAACTAACTGTTAATTTGTGTATTTTATCTTTGTAGAAACTGAGATGGTTCAACGTCAATATTTTGTTTTTGTATTTGTATTTGTATTCTATTGCATAATTAGCTTAGAGTGCAAATATATCTCGGCTCGAACGATAAAAACCAAACTGAGTAAGTACACGTTTTATCATTAACTCTAGGCCTATGATTGTAACTGACATCCTGACGTGTATATATAAACACCGAAAATCTATCACTAAGCACAATCGTGTAGCAGATTCGACAGAATGAGAAAATAATGTTAATTCATTTCATTATAATTAATGATATAATAGTAGTATATGACATATTATAGTAGTCTTGTATTTTGTGGCAAAAAATTGAGAGATCGAGTTAATTTAATTTTCATGCTCTTGTATAAGAATCTACGTCTAAAGGTTACTTTATACACTATCAAAGTTTCTGTGATCACAGTAGGAATTTTGCATAGGTAAATTCTACGTTTTGAAGGATTCATAAGAAATGTTTGAGGAAACTTACTCAGTGTTAAACACAAACCAAACTGACTCCCAAACATTTCTTATGAATCCTCCAAAACTTAGAATTTACCTATGCAAAATTCCTACTGTGATCACGGAAACTTTGATAGTGTAAACCAACCTTTATAACACTCAGTAAGTTTCCTCAAACATTTCTTATAAATCCTTCAAAACTTAGAATTTACCTTTGCAAAATTCCTACTGTGATCACAGAAACTTTGATAGTGTAAACCATCCTTTATAACACTCAGTAAGTTTCCTCAAACATTTCTTACAAATTCTTCAAAACTTAGAATTTACCAATGCAAAATTCCTACTGTTTTCACAGAAACTTTGATAGTGTAAACCAACCTTAATTTAAGACTAAGTGAAGTTTGTAGACATTCAACCGGAAAACTTCACTCACAATATACAATACTAGTACCCTTACAACATTTATGTAACAAATTTTACTCACGTGTTAAAATGCTCGCATCTGATTGGTCCATAGAATGTAATGAAGCAGTGGGTATCCAATCAGGAGACGTCGACGATAAAGACATCACAGTTAGCAGCAAACGTAAAGATTTCAACATCCTCGATGCATGGTGTCCAGCAACTATCGACAGAAAACAATATTTCCAAGTCAACTTGGGTTTTAAGACAAAGATAACCAAAGTGAGCACGCAGGGAAGGCTGGGAAATCTGGACAGACACGTCAAGTCGTATAGATTGTACTACAGTACGGACGGCCATGATTGGAAAGTTTATCAGACTGATGGTGGGGATAAGGTATGGATAAATAGGGTGAACAGACAACCAATCATGGAACAAACGCACAAACGCACAAACAAACGCACAAACAAACGCACAAACAAACGCACAAACGCACAAACGCACAAACGCACAAACGCACAAACGCACAAACGCACAAACGCACAAACAAACAAACAAACAAACAAACAAACAAACAAACAAACAAACAAACAAACAAACAAACAGACAAACAGACAAACAGACAGACAGACAAACAGACAGACAGACAGACAGACAGACAGACAGACAGACAGACAGACAGACAGACAGACAGACAGAC
>CACRXK020006167.1:0-25916 GCA_902702795.2 Paramuricea clavata | reverse complement strand
CTCAAATGTTCTCCAGTGCATGCAAAATATGGTAAAGTTTAAAATTAACAAACAATAAAATAATGTAAGAATTACTCAAGAAAATCTTAAATCGCAGTACCGTTACGCTTTTGATCGAGTTGTGCTCCTGCTGGTTTTAAGTTATATTTATGAAAATATCATTTTTATACAGTAAAATAGTTGTTCTAAAAAATTGTGTTCGGAAATTTTTGTTTATTTCGTCATTCCGCTGATATGGCGATTTCTTTGACGACTGCAATATATTTCTGAATCGTTTGAGTGAATTGCTCTTTATTTTTAAAATATCCAAAATTAGAACAAAGCCGAACACAATTTTGAAACTGACGTCTTTAGCTATGTCCTGTGAAAATTTGAGAAAAATTGGTTAAAACCCGCAGGAGCACAACTCGTTTGAAAATCAGTAATTACCGTAAAATTTTTCGGGAGAAAATTGAATTTGAATATTACATTTTCAATGTTTTTCTTATTGCAGCGAAATGTATTTTATTAAATAACTCTGCGAGTTTTCAACATTTTTCGTTCAAACTTGGTCAGATAGTAGAACTAGTCTAATGCTTTCATGGAAACCAATAAAAAAAAATTAGGCAAAATTAACACTCAAAGGTGTTCATAACAACCTTATCCCAAACAGTGTTCATTTTAGAATAATTAAGGAAACTAAGCACGGTTTTGTCATACAGATCTATATAGCAGACGTTCATGAAATTAGTTGTGTTACAATGATCTGTTACGTGCATGCAAGAATTCATATAGTATATTTTACATTTCTATGGCCAGCAAAAACCCCTGTTTTTGCATTTTCCAAGGTTCTGTTGGTGCTACAAACATGAATGAACATTCTTCGCGCTCACATGCAATATTTACAATCACAATTGAGCGAAGTGAGAAAGGAGCAGATGGCCAACAACATGTTCGTATGGGAAAACTTCATATGGTTGATTTGGCTGTAAGTTTAAGGCACTTTTATTCCGTGTTTTTGTATCCGCCTTATCGAGTTATTTAATTATACCGGGTGTCCCAAAAAAAACTGGACACTGTTTGATTACATGTAACGTAAAAGTTATAAAAGCTATCGCTATGAAATAAAAATCATTGCATTTAGAATTAGGACTAACTTAGAATTTGATATATAGCACTTGAATTTACATGCAATATTGAGCGAGATACAACTAAAATAAAAATATTTATTATTTAACAAGTACTATAACTACATTGATAATTATAAGGTTGTTTTATGCTAATTTTTGGCATTTTGAAAATCAGTGTAGTTCAACGTTCAAACACCAATAGCGCAGTCAATATTGCATGTAAATTCAAGTGCTATGTATCAAAATCTAAGTTGGTCCTTTCTGAATGCCGAATGACCTTTATTTCATTGCGATAGATTTTACGTTCCATTTTTTTTTGGACACCTGGTATATACGGACGGGACGTCTAAGATCAGTATCAGTGTGCTATCGCAGATTAATAATTCTTCAAGCTTATTCTTCTGAAAATGTCCACGATGAGTCCAACATAAATTTCGGAACAACATACAGTAATAGATATTGACAAAGCAGTAATTTAATTAATTTTAATTAAATCAATTTATTGGACAATCAACTACAATGTCCAAGCGGTAAGATTGCGAACGGGGCTGAAAGTCCCATGCGAGGCACTCCCCCGTTTGAAACTATAAACCTACTAAAATATATTACAGTACTTAAATATTGACATGAATAATAACCGTAAAGAAACATGCCAATACACCCTTCCGGAAAGTACGTCATCTTGGCTATAGAGCCTCGTTTTTGTGTACGCGACATTAGTTAAAGTATAACGTGCCAATCTCGAAAACGAGGCTCTATGGCCAAGATGATGTACTTTCTGGAAGCGTGTATTGCTTGAGCACCAACTAATTCTCAAACCATACACAACTTAATGTTCCAATAAGAGTTATTGGATTTAGTATTAAATGAGAACCAATACTACTTTCAATTAAGATTCAAGAATGTGAAAGAACATTGAAAAACAGTTAAGCAATATGCATATGTTTTCTTCAAAACTAATCCCTATGACATGAACAAGTTTGATGTAATGACCATGTACAGGTCACTATATCTACACAAAAAAGTAATAATTAAAATATTAAATGTAAGTACGTTCTTGACAAAAACAATTTTAAAGATAATTAGACTACGAAGGTGTGCAGGAGAGGCTGTTTTACACACACACAGAGTTCCAGTGAGGGACGGTACGGTTGAAGCAAGATGACTGAAATGTACTTGTTTTACACGACGGAACTTCAAGCATAAGGGTTTTTACGAGTACGACTATGACTAACCAATGATACAATATTAAAAACATTGAAGTCATACTATCCATTCCGTAATTTAAGTGTAGGGATGAACTATAAATTTGTTGAAACGACCCCGCCCAGTTCTGTAAGCCTGTTTGTCTTGCTTATCTTTCTTCTCATCAAATCTTTGTACATTTTGAAAACTCTTTTGTTCATGATGAATGCAATAGCAATGTTCACACCTTGAAGTGATGTGAAAATCACGAACAAATACGAAAAGACAAAGGTGAAATGAACGATCAGATCCAAAAAGCCAAACAACCAACTGAATCCCATTAAGGTGGCAATCTTGAGATATATCCAAAACATTGTTTGTGTTGTCCTGGTGTGAGATGATGCTATGAGATGATCATGATATTTAGAACGTCCCATATGAATATGAACCACAGTGAGAATAAAAAATATCACGTTGAAAAACAAGATCACACCAACAGGAAGAACAAAAAAGTATCGTTGAGCGTCTATGTTCTCAAACCAACATATTTGATCGTCTGTATAGATAGTGTAAATACCCTGTTGGTCTAAAACAAAGCATGTCCCAACAAAAATTGCTGGAGTACACCATGTTATAGTACAGTACTTCAGAAATTTTATATTTTCGTCATGTTGGTGCACATCTCTTGAAACAATCTTACTAGAGAACCTCCAATAAGTATGATACGCAATCATTGCCATGGCAACAAATGAAACAAGAAATAAATAATGTTCTACCATTGCGGTAACGTGACACGACACTGACACATTCGATTTTCCAACTGCTGTTAACCAGATCAATTGCGCCAAAAATAATGAAACAGACAAATTTAAAACATTCTTTCCTGGAATACTATGATGAAGTTCTGCAAATATCAAATATGTCAGAATTACCAAGAAAAGACAAAATAACGATAGAGCAAATCCAATTAAAGTTAAATATGTCAGAATAACATGAGTGACTCTTTGAGGTGGAGTAGTCATGATCTTCACTGATGGAAACAAACAAATAATAACCTTTTCATTTTGGATGTCGTATTCTCCGAAGTGATAGATCTTGTTTGTTCCGTTATAAAATATACTAAGATTTTTGAATTTTATGTATTCACTCTCAATCAAACTGACTTGGTAACCATGGCAATTCGATAGCACGACTTGTTCACAAACAGAAATATTCTGCTTCGCTGAATCTTCAAAGAACACTTGCTTTGCTTCATACGTTGTTCCGCTTGAGTTAACATAGTAACTTCCGTTGGGCAATAATCTATATTGCTTGAAGGTATATGTTTGTTTGTTAATACAAGTTAGTTGTCGATAGGTGGTTTTAAAAACTGTAAACATATGTTTACGCATGGTTATGTTAAATTCCGTGGTAAAAAATAATAATCTTTTTAATGGAAGAATCTTCCTTGATCCATTGCGATGACTGTTAAATGACGTTTTTTCTTGGTTATCCATTGTCTCATTGTATTGTTTTGCTAAACCAGTAAACCTAGTGTTTGCTCAGGCGTTAGCCACAACCTAAACGTAATTACGAAGTAATTTGGCCATCTTTTAATAAAATGTAAATTGTCCATTTGTGAAATATTGATATTAAACGTTTTTCTCAGAGAAGAATAAATGTTCTTCTTGGAAACCCGACTAGCAGTAAACTTCTCAGAACTGAACCAAACTGCCACCACATATCTTTCAATGTTTCTCTTCTTTGGTACTCTAGAACGTGACTTACTAGAACGTGAACAAATTTCAAGCTTAGAGTCGTAAGGTTTCTTCCCGCATTTAGCCTGCACGTGGGTGGAATAACCGTCATTTGTAATATCTAGTACAAGTGATAAAGACGCTATCTTCGGAGGACTATAGCGTCACGGTTAATGCGTGGACCACATTTTGGATGTATATATTGTTTTCCCATGCAACTTACGCACCACTTATTTCGATAATTTGTGCCGTTGACCGCGACAACTCCAACTGGACCTCTTGCACACCGTTCATAATAAGGATTTGTAACTGAACAATATTTCACTAGATTTGGAAAACATTCACGAGTTTTGTAATCATCTCTTCGTTGAAAACTGATGCTATCTTTTCTACAATACTTCAAAGCAAACAAGATTTTCTCATTTATCGTTGTTAATGATGATGGCGGGAGAATTTCACAAATTATTTTTATACCAAAATGTTTTATCTGATATTCTCCATTGCATTCTGCGCAATATTCATTACGATATACCAAACTATTCCTGCCATGAACAGGAACTAACTTACTTATATCATTTTCACTCCACGATTCCTTATCAGCATTCTCGCATTCATTGCTCTTATTATCTGGACATCTATTGACTATCCAAATAGGAGCATTTAAATATTCGTTGATACAGGAAAGTTGCTGAAACTCCAGTTGTCCGGGTGTTTTTACTCCTTTGTTTCCATGATAGTGTTGGTGGTCACTACAGCAATCATTAAAGAATGTGCAGTAGGAATCACATTGACATTTACGCCAATGTTCAGTCTCCTGCACGCAAGTCTTACAACACGAGTACTGGCTCGGACAACTCAGTGCTTCTTCTTCGCTTGTATTGTGGTGAAAATCCTTGCCACTCCTTATATTTCTCACGTTGACTTCTAAATTGAAGGAAGAAAATTTGTGTACTACATTTTCATTGTACGTTTCAATAAAAGATGCTGACAAATAAAAGATGTTGACAACTAAAATATACTGATTTAAATAAAAGATACTGACAAATAAAAGATGGTGATACTGACAAATAAAAGATACTGACAAATAAAAGATACTGACAAATAAAAGATGCTGACAAATAAAAGATGCTGACAAATAAAAGATGCTGACAAATAAAAGATGCTGACAAATAAAAGATGCTGACAAATAAAAGATACTGACAAATAAAAGATACTGACAAATAAAAGATGCTGACAAATAAAAGATACTGACAAATAAAAGATACTGACAAATAAAAGATGCTGACAAATAAAAGATACTGACAAATAAAAGATGCTGACAAATAAAAGATGCTGACAAATAAAAGATGCTGACAAATAAAAGATACTGACAAATAAAAGATACTGACAAATAAAAGATGCTGACAAATAAAAGATACTGACAAATAAAAGATGCTGACAAATAAAAGATGCTGACAAATAAAAGATACTGACAAATAAAAGATACTGACAAATAAAAGATGCTGACAAATAAAAGATGCTGACAAATAAAAGATACTGACAAATAAAAGATACTGACAAATAAAAGATGCTGACAAATAAAAGATACTGACAAATAAAAGATGCTGACAAATAAAAGATGCTGACAAATAAAAGATACTGACAAATAAAAGATGCTGACAAATAAAAGATGCTGACAAATAAAAGATGCTGACAAATAAAAGATGCTGACAAATAAAAGATGCTGACAAATAAAAGATACCGACAAATAAAAGATACTGACAAATAAAAGATACAGACAAACAAAAGATACTGAAAAATAAAAGATACAGACAAACAAAAGATACTGAAAAATAAAAGATACTGAAAAATAGATATTACAAATAAAAGATACCGACAAATAAAAGATACAGACAAATAAAAGATACAGACAAATAAAAGATACAGACAAATAAAAGATACAGACAAATAAAAGATACTGACAAATAGAAGATAAAATAGAAGATACTGACAAATAGAAGATACTGACAAATAGAAGATACTGACAAATAGAAGATACTGACAAATAGAAGATACTGACAAATAGAAGATACTGACAAATAGAAGATACAGACAAATAAAAGATACAGACAAGTAAAAATTATTAATAAATAGAAGATACTGACAAATAGAAGATCTGACAATAAATAGAAGATGCTGACAAATAGAAGATGCTGACAAATAGAAGATGCTGACAAATAGAAGATGACAAATAAAAGATACAGACAAGTAAAAGATACAGACAAATAGAAGATAAAATAGAAGATACTGACAAATAGAAGATACTGACAAATAGAAGATGCTGACAAATAGAAGATGACAAATAAAAGATACAGACAAGTAAAAATTATTAATAAATAGAAGATATACAGACAAGTAAAAATTATTAATAAATAGAAGATACTGACAAATAGAAGATGCTGACAAATAAAAATTATTAATAAATAGAAGATACTGACAAATAGAAGATGCTGACAAATAGAAGATACTGACAAATAGAAGATGCTGACAAATAAAAGATACTGACAAATAGAAGATGCTGACAAATAAAAGATACTGACAAATAGAAGATGCTGACAAATAAAAGATACTGACAAATAGAAGATGCTGACAAATAGAAGATGCTGAAAAATAGAAGATACAGACAAATAAAAGATACAGACAAGTAAAAATTATTAATAAATAGAAGATACAGACAAGTAAAAATTATTAAAGAAGATGCTGACAAATAGAAGATACAGACAAATAAAAGATACAGACAAGTAAAAATTATTAATAAATAGAAGATACTGACAAATAGAAGATGCTGACAAATAGAAGATACTGACAAATAGAAGATACTGACAAATAAAAGATACTGACAAAAATAGAAGATGCTGACAAATAGAAGATACTGACAAATAGAAGATGCTGACAAATAGAAGATGCTGACAAATAGAAGATGCTGACAAATAGAAGATGCTGACAAATAGAAGATGCTGACAAATAAAAGATTCTGACAAAAGGAAAGAAATAAAAAAATGCTGTGATGAAATCTATACTGACTTCACTGCCTCGTATAACTAGGTGCTTTGGTTTGTTTCACAGCAACCTTGTTCACAGCATCACATCAAGCGCGAAAATTTGGTGGAACGCCGGTCATATTAATCCACGCGGCCCCACACAAAGCCGCCGCAAGACATATAGTGGCAACATAGCGCCTGCATGCAAGGGTACAAGCTAGGCACTGCCTTTGAAATGATCTCATCATCATCAAAATTTATTTCATGACGATGCTGTTTCACAGCAACCGAACGCCTTAATGAAAGCCAGGAATACCATCGATCGAATAGAAATATCAATCAAATACTTTCTTTTTTCATGTGAGGGAGTTTGCATGCAGGAATTCCGGTGTTCTTGTTATCTTATACCATGTAAATATACTGTGACTTCTGCATGCATGTCTTTTAATTTGTAGTTTGTATGCTTTGTGAATGTAATATTAGTTTAACACTCCAGCAATATCTGAATGTAAAAAGGCCATGCCATTACTAAAACTATTGTTTTACTTTTACCTCACCTTTGGCTTTGCTTTTTGGTATTATTTTCAAATTTTGACCTTCGTCAGTTTCTTCTCCCCATGAATTTAGCTGCGTGTATAACGTTTGATTTCGCTTTTTCGCCGATTCGTTCAACGTAATTGTTGATATTTTACTTTCACTGTGTATTAAAAGTACAGTAAGAATAAACAATATCTGTAGGCAAGTAGCCCAGTTGTTCATGACTGTTTTCTTATATCTTTGCGGAGGAAATTAAAACTTAAATTTCAAATTTTTTTACAAAGATTTACAGAATTAAATGTTGGCGAAATTGACGCCGACAGACTGTTTGATCATCATCTAATGTTCTAATGTGTTTATATAATGTGGTGTGCAAGCAGATTGCATCCCATTAATACATAGTATTAATAATGCATCAAATTTGTGCATTGTTATATGCATATATAGATGTGAAAAAGTACAGATAAAGTGGGTAACATGATATTGTTGAATATTATTCGGATCCATGCACTTTAGTTAATTTGTTTTCCAGCTGGAATTTAATGCAAATTTTAATCTTAATGTTGTCTTTTAATAAATTTTAAGATGATATATCATTTGGGAATAATCATTTATTATTATTTTTATAACAAGCTTTCGTTGGTAGGGATGTATACTTGGAAAATACAAAATGAAATTCGACATTTCGAGAGCCTCTCCGTCGGGAAGTTGCTATCTTCCCGACGAATTCAATAAAATAGCTTATGCAGTAATTAGTATAACGTTAAATGAATACAAAAAAACCTGGATATTGTACTGGCGCCTCCTGATGCATGCTATGCAGCTCCTTCAAACGATTAGAAGCTATTTTAAATTCCTATAGGAATAGAAAATCTTGTACTTAACGAGTTATTTATTAAAGTCTCGTTTTTCAATACACCCTGTATTTTACGCTTCCGTGGATTAAGCATAATGCTCAGGCATTCAAATTATTAGAATAGGAACATTTCAAATGTATACTTTTTTCGGGGTATAGGTCTAGCTATGGCTATAATTCTTTGTTTGCAATCACGTGACTTTTCATTGAAATGACGGACAATCAAACAAACGATTTTTCTCCTATCAGAATGGTTGTAGCAAGAAAAACTGAACGGTAATTCATCTTTTGAGTCTTAAACTGTCTCTAAACTCGATCAATACATTAAAATAGCCTGGTTTTGTTATACCTGCCCATCAACTGAAATCCCAAAATGACGTCATTGCAAACAAGAATAGGCTCTTTGCAGCTGGCCTAGAAACACTTTGCATAACAATATCTGGAGGGCAAGAAAAATGTTGTGTTTTGCCTTAATCCTTTTTTTACAACTCCCACTGCTTTCCATGCTCTCCACTCAATTATTGCTGGAGGCGGGGGGAGGGGCAGTTGCCGCTCACCCCTGTCCTCTGTCTCGTACGCCTATGCTAACATTGTAGCAATAGAAGCAGCATGTCTTAATTAAAGCCGTTTTCCACTTCAACCGAGTTCAAACGTATCGTACCAAAGCGTTGCGTATTTCTTTGTTTAGGATGGAACTAATGACTTCGACACAAAAGAAAATGCTTTTCGATACGGTTGAAGTGGAAAAAGGCCTCTACTTAACAAGTTGGTTTCTTATCGTTCCGAGATAATTTTAATTATTCATAAATTGTCGGTTTCGCTTTTTCCTCTCACGAAACTTCACGTAAGCTCCTGTGACGAAAAGAGATACAAATTTGTTGCTATACAAGTGGATATAACCATGAAAGGATAATTTTTTTGTTGAAAATTCTCATAATGTGCAAAATAGAGTGACATACAGACTATTAAAACTACAATACTTTTATCTATAGCAATTGATGATTCCCCTTATTACGTTTTCGTAGCGCTTTGCATTGTGGTTATAGTGGTATCACTGATAAAGATAGCAGCCTCGAATGAAAATATTGAGTGTTTTCACGAATATTTTGCTGTTAGCTATCGCACCCTAGCTTTTATTAAAAGTTCTTGCATGGGTCAGGACAAAAAAATAAGCCATCTTGAATATCAGTAATACCACTATAACCACAATGCAAAGCGCTACGAAAACGTAATAAGGGGAATCTTCTATTTAAATCCCTCCGCCCATCTGCAGGCGAGACCGTAATTCATGCATTGACGCATGTTTATGTGCTGATAGGCTTCATAATAGATTCCAGCATTTTCTCTATGATTTTATAACAAAAAACACTTGCAAGCCTCATACAAACCATTACGTCAATACTTTATCTTTTCTCCGGTGATTAAAAACGTGACACCTTCATTTGTATCCTACACGCATTGCCAAATTCTCGAACTCTCTCATTCTGCCCTTTTTGTCGTCACAAGAAATTAAACCATATTTACACCCATTTGAAGAATGGTTGTCGGTCTCCCCCGGAAATGTATTTCGACCAACGTAATCACTGAAAAAGCAAAAGCATGCTGCGAACAGTGCTCAGCAGCCCCCACCCGAAAATTTATAATAAATAAAAAACTATATAATAAGTAATTATTTCAAATGTCCTCTGCCATCTACATCATTCAGGGTAACAGCATAATGTGAATGTAGCTTTTAACAGCAACATTAATCATCTTGCGCAGATACATAGCGTATCTAATGTTATTTTTTATAACATTTATTTTTATACTTGTTATCAAAATCCTGTTTAGGCGGATCTCCACTAGACTTTTGAGTTTTGAGACGATTTTTATGACAATCGTCAAAAAATTCGCGACGATTTAGAGAGAAGTAGTATATTAGCTGTTGTCAAAGTCAAATACAACACAAATCTAAAGCAATTAAAAATTAAGAGTAATATGGGAATGAAAGTTAAACTAAAGGTGGAGTTACACGAGCAACAAAATTTCTGCAACGTCGACACATGTTCTCATCCTGATCTCATCCTGACGATGTAACAAGCTCAGCCAAGAACCCAGCGGATATTGCCAACTTACTCAACCACTACTTCTATTCCGTTTTCAAACCTTCTGACGACGAAACGTCCTTTCCAAACTCTAGTGACTCGAACTCTGATACTTCAGAATGTACCATCTCTAGCATCACCTTAACACCCGAGGAAGTTTACCACGTTCTTGCTGCTCTCGATGAAAACAAAGCGACTGGCCCTGACAAAATACCAGCGAAACTCCTCAAAAACTGTGCGTCCAGTATTTATTTATCGCTATGTGATCTCTTCAACAAGAGTTTATCTCTGGGTAAACTTCCAAATGAGTGGAAACTCTCCAATATTGTTCCAATCCCGAAGAAAAGTCCAGCTGAAGAGGTTTCAAACTATCGACCAATATCTCTGTTGTCCTTGGTCTCCAAAGTCTTCGAACGTCGCGTCTACAACCAACTCGTATCACACATTTCCACTCAACTCCACCATCTACAATTCGGTTTCCTCAGAGGCAAGTCAACCACCTCACAGCTTCTGCACGTTCTCCAGGATATCCATCAAGCGTTGGAGAGTCGAAAGCAAGTCGACGCTGTGTATCTGGACTTTGCAAAAGCGTTTGATAAGGTTAGTCATAAGCTTTTGTTGACTAAACTTCACAAGTTTGGAATAAGAGGTGACCTACTAAGTTGGTTTGAAAATTATCTCTCCGGCCGCTATCAAAGAGTCACTGTTCTGGGTGAGACCTCGGGTACACTCCCTGTACTGTCTGGAGTTCCTCAGGGGTCAATCTTGGGGCCCCTCCTTTTCCTAGTATATGTGAACGATCCTTCCACATTCTGTCTCGGGCGAATCAACTGTGGCAATGTTTACCGATGATACCAAGTGCTACCGTCCGGTGAAAGATTTACCCGACTGCGAAGGTCTGCAGAATGATCTGAATAATCTCATAAATTGGTGTATTATCTGGAAGATGGACTTAAATAAATCTAAATGCGGAGTAATGAGCTTCACAAGAAGTCGCCAATCAGTCACAACAGATTATAAACTACTGGGTAGTTCTCTGAAGCAACTATGTCGTCAAAAAGACCTTGGGATTGTTGTCACAAAAGATCTCAAGTGGACAAAACAGGTTGAAGAAATAACATCAAAAGCGAGCTCAATGCTAGGCTTTATTCGTCGAATAGCCTCCGACACGCATAACATCCACGTGCGAAAGGTCCTTAGTGCGCAGCAAGTTAGGATATGCCAGCCAGGTGTGGGCGCCTCAAACTGTCACCGACATACTGTCAATAGAACGGGTCCAACGTCGCGCGACCAAATTCATCCTTTCCCTTCCTTACACAACAGCCACAACATACAGGGAACGACTATTGGCACGAATTTCTAGACTTAGTTTTTCTTTACAAGAGTATTCTAAGCAACGATGTCAATGTGTCAATACGAACAACCACCCGGACGACTAGAAACGCTGACCCTGTCAATGGTATTCTTCTTAATGTATCTCGATGCAGGACAGTTAGCTACAAGAACAATTTCTATGTGAGAGCACCTAGCGTATGGAACATTCTCCCTAGTAATATTCGTGACACTTCAAGATCATTGGCTTACTTTAAACTCTCTTTATTCAATTACTACTTAAACCTTTTAGAACAAATATACAACCCGGACAATCCTAGAACATTTAAGTCGGTGTGCGTCAAATGCCACTCAACTCGGTCTCTTGATAGCTTATTAGTGAAGACATGTTGTTGACATTTTAGCATAATTTGTTTTAATGTATATATATTGTAACTTATTGTAAGGGACCCCATAATTGGAGATTATCTCTGTGGCTTGTCCCTGCCCGAATTGTATGTAAATTTTGTAAAGTATTAGTCTTATTTATGTCTGTTATGTTTGGCGAATCTTGTAAAATAAAATAAAATAAAATAAAATAAAATAAAATGAAATGAAATGAAATGAAATGAAATGAAATGAAATGAAATATGTTGCCTTGTGATTTGTAATTTGTGTGTAAACATTTTCAATTAACATGCGTTGAAATCAGATTTTGTTGCAAGTTGCAGCAATTTTGTTGCTCAATTTGCTCGTGTAACTCCACCTTTACCAAAATCCTGATAGTGTATACTATAGTAATTATTGTGACGTGAATATCTTTGTAGGGTTCTGAGCGTCAGTCTAAGACAGGAGCAACAGGTCAGAGATTAAAAGAAGCAACAAAAATCAACTTATCATTAGCAACTCTTGGTAACGTTATTTCAGCTCTGGTGGATGGCAAGAGTACTCATATTCCATACAGAAACTCAAAACTGACTCGACTTCTTCAAGATTCGCTGGGAGGAAACTCAAAGACTGTCATGGTACGTAACGCGAATGTTCATCGTTTGGATGGACAGTCGTAGATAAAAACATTGTGTATTCTCACATCATGGAACTTGCATGTTTGTCAAGAGTATTTGACAAGTTATATAATCTGATCAGGTGTTTTGGGCATCTCACTCATAGGCGTACGGGGCGGGGGGGCAGGGGGGGGTCGAAAAGTCGAAAAGTCGGGCAAATGTGCAGCTAAAGTCGGGCAAAAGTCGGGCAAAAAGTAGTCATAACAAGAAAATCTCTCTTAATAATAACCCCTGTTTGTTGGGCAAACAAAGCCAGTTGGGCAATTCGCTGACCGAAATTTTTTTTGGCGACGGGGATGGGGGGGGGGGTCGACAAAAAAAATTTTCCGGAAAAAAATTTTTTCGGCACTAGTCGGGCACAATCCGAAAAAGTCGGGCAATTTTCCCCCCCCAATTTTTTGCTTCCCGTACGCCTATGATCTCACTCGATAGACTATAATGTTGAAGGATTTTGTAGATGGAAATTTCAAGTGTAAATTTTATACATTTATTAGACCTAACCAAGAGCGGCTGTGAAAAATGCAATTCTAGGCCCTCTGGCAGGAACCTGCGGCCTAGCCTGCGAACAGGCTCTCTTTGAACTCCTTTGAAATTTGATTCAAAGAGCCTGTTCGCAGGCTACCTGCGGCCCTGCGATTCCGATTCTCTGTGACTGTTCATATATCTGTTTTAAACGATAGTAGTTGGCCCTTTTTCTCAGAGGTATTTAGAAGTTCGATCTTTGCTGAAAGCTTTATATGATCTTGTAATGAATATAGTATTATTTTTCACACCCAGAAAATTTGTTAGTTAGGTCTCCTTGGGCTGTCGTGAGTTTCTTTGTTTCTCATGAATCATAACAAATTACAAATTCAGAAAATCGTATAACACGTGTCCATGTGCGTGACAACCTAATACTCATGCAAATGTTAGACATTTTATTTGTCAATGTCGGGACAGGTTTAGACTGGGAATTAAACCTTCATTGACGCATTTTTAAAATGTCTTGTTAGATTGCCAACATTGGACCAGCAGGCTATAATTTTGATGAAACTATCAGTACGTTAAGGTAAGTTTGCTTTTGTATTCCTGCATTAAGTTCCAAGCTCATGTTCCTGTGCTGTGCATGCCATGGGCTGTGATATCCATGGGCTGTCGTGATATCCATGGGCTGTCGTGATATCCATGGGCTGTCGTGATATCCATGGGCTGTCGTGATATCCATGGGCTGTCGTGATATTATAAATTTCAGGATTTTGGTCATCGACACTCGATATAGTTAATACACCCTTCCTACGTCGCTTTGGCTATAGAGCCTCGTTTTCGTGCACGTGACATTTAAGTTAAAGCCAACCTCCCAATCGCCAAAACGAGGCTCTATAGCCAATGTGACGCACTTTCCGGAAGCGTGTATTGTAGAAGGGTTTAGTAGATGGGAATTTCGAGTGTGAATTTTATACATTTATTAAACCTATAGCTACAATCCGGGTCAAAACTCGTGTGGACACTTAATCCACTTTTGCAAAAATCATAACAAAGAGCTAAAACTTGAATTTACTCGCTTATCCCCCACTACCCCTCTTCAATGTTGCATATCCGAATTATCCACACTTAACATTGGCTTGGGTGAGCGGGGGGATAATTATTTAGAAACACGCTATTCGAGGCCAATGTCTGTGGGTTGTCCACAACGTTTTGTCCAGGATTGTAGCTAACCAGAAGAATTTCCATCTACTAAACCCTTCTGTGATATTATAACCAATTTAAATTGTTTTCTATAAAGATATGCTAATCGTGCTAAGAATATCAAGAATAAAGCGACTATTAATGAAGATCCGAAGGATGCCTTACTTCGAGAGTTTCAGAATGAAATAGAGAAGCTTAAGAAACAATTAGCTGATGGTAGTATACAAAATGTTATTTATATTTATTTCATTTTTTCCCCATATACATTTATGATTGCATGAAACTTAGTGAGGTATATTATGTATTGGCTTAGGTGTACGGGAGGGAAACAAATTGGGGGGGGGGGCAGAAATAATTTGCCCGCCTTTTTTCATTTTGCTCGACCCATCAAACACATTTCTCCCTGCTAAACTTCGACAATTGTTGTCGACGGGGGAGGAAGAGTTTTTGAAAGGCTAAAAAATTTTGGTCACATTACATGTTTCTTGCATTTTCGACTATTATCTTACAAATTTCTTGCTTTCAATTTGGTTTCCCCATTTTTGTGCTCAACTTACGTTTTTTTGGGAGGCAAGCTGCCCCCTGCCTCGTACGCTTATGTGTGTTGGTTAAGCCTTAAGACTGGGAAAAGTTTTGATAAACTATACAATACAATCGCAACAATATTTATAGTCATCCTAGCTCTGCAGGAATTCTGAAAGCTGATAAAAAATTTGTCAACGTATCTTTATTATTAAAGATAGAACAATATAAAGATAATTCTTTTAACGGGTCTATCGACATTTTTGTCAACAGGGGACTTGATTAAAAACTGTATTTGTGTCCATTTGTGGTAATCTTCAGCACAATAACACATATGACAAAACGTAAAGTTTTTTTGCTTCCTTACACGAGCGCAATGAGGCAAAATGCCGCCAATATTAGTTCCACCAATTTTCAGGTGACGTCTGCGTTGACAAAAACTTGGATTGATAAAGCTCGCTAATTAACATGAATATGTTGTATCTTCAGACGGCGGGAGTGGTGAATCAGGTGATGATGATGTTGAAGAAGAAGGTGAAGAAGGAGAGACACGAAGACGAAAACGCAGGGAGAAAAAAGGTTGGTCCATCTCTGAGCAACATTCTCTAATCAGTTGCTGTAGAAACTTCCAATGGGCACGTTAACTCTACATACGACGGGGTGTATATTTCAATTGAGTTACCTGCATGTACATAGTTATCGAATAGTTAAAAATGGTTAGGAGATTCGTTTGAGGTTAAGTATATACGACTCATTAGCCAAGTGGTATTTTCCGCAAATACGAAACAATTCCGAAATACAAAACTTACTACAAAGAGCTAGACTCCAAGAAGTTGTAGAAGAGTGCCTTGTTATTTTCGCCAGGTCATCTTTCATCCGCCTTTGTTTGTCTGTCAGAAGAATAACTTAAAAATATCTAACATATTAATACGAAAATTTGTGGGAGTAATGGACATTTCCCAAGGACAAATTGATTAAATTTTGTATAAATTTACATGAAATTTGGATGAAAAATTAGCAAACGTTTGTCTTGCTAGAGTAAACTGAATACGTAATTAGCCCATTGCATAATTTATGCATGATACGTGACATATATGCAGTCTTCGAGTTCCCTCTAGTTAATGTGATTTTCTTTTTCTTGCTATACTCATTAGGTAGACGATGTTTATCCCCTGGAAAAGTGGCTGAAATGAAAATAAAAATTGAGGCGGAGAAGAAAGCTTTGGTTCAAAAGAAAGACATGGAAGAAGAAGAGAAAAATAAAGTAGCTCAAGAATTAGAAAAACGAGAGGAAGATCTTGTTGAAGCAGAGTAAGTTAAAACACTTTTCTTATTACATTAATTTGATCAATTCAGAAAGAACTTACAATAAATGATGTCATCATTTTACACCTTTTGTTCATTTTTCTTTACCACCGGAGATGAGCGCAGCGTCAGAGTTCTTCAAATCCGAACACTGACTAAGAACTAACTACTGAAATTCGATTTCGTCTAAATTTGCATGTGCAAATCTATCTATCTATGTTCCTTATTATTAACTTTTTTTACACTTCTATAGATTTGATTAAACTTCATCCAGTTCTAGGATGGATCTAATTCTATCCAGTCCTAGGACTATGTCATACCTTACTCAGTTCTAGGACTTGATATGAATTTTGTGCATGAATTTTTAGGGAGCAGCACAAAAGACTTCAAGAAAAGTTGAAAGCTGTCGAGGGAAAAATTATTGTTGGTGGAGTTAACTTAGTAAGTGAAATTGACGCGTATAATCGTTCTCTATATAGCTGTCGTCTGCGCGACACCCCGGCAAGCGAGGGGAAATTTATGCTATGAGGTCACAATCAAAGAAAACCCCTGCATACACTACGTTCAACTTTACTGACTACCTGGTTGTCTTTATTGTTTTGTTCATTCCTGCAAAGAGCTTAATACTGAACTGTAGGCGTAGCTGGATCGATAACATGCCTTTGTAACCAGCACTTGTGGTGTCATGGTCACCACACTTGCCTTTCAAACTGAGAGACCCGGGTTCAATTCTTGGTCCGACTTCTACTCAAGGTCTTAAAATAATTGAGGAGAAAGAACTAACTTTACATTAACCGGAGTAAATGGTTAGATTTTCTTCTCGGATAAGGACGTTAAAGTGGTAGGTACCGATCGGATTCCCTATCAATTGAACAATATAGCCTGTTGGGAAATCCGCTCAACAATGAGTAAGAAACTCGATAAACTCAAACACGATATTTTTACTAAGCTCGAGAAAGCACAAGAGCAAGAACGATTACTTGAAGAATCAGCTCACGAATTGGCAGAAAGAAGAGCAACAGAACAGGAACTTCAAAAGAAAATTAAAGAAAAGGAGGTAGGTTTTATAGAAAAAACGAATTTGTTAGAAGAATATAACCATTTGATAGTTGAAGAGAATGACTCAACTATCGCTCTCAATTCCTTTGTTTTCTAAGTATATATATACCGGGTGTCCCAAAAAAAACTTGCGCTGTTTGATTTAATGTAACATAAAAACTATAAAAGCTATTACACTCAAATAAGTTATATTGTATTCAAAAAGGGATAACTTAGATTTGGATATATAACATTTGAATATCCGTGCAATATTTACTGAGCTATCGATGTTTTAAATCGAATAAGCATATTTGACAATGTTAAAAATTTGCATAAAATTGCCTATCAAATATTATTTGGTTAAAATTGATTATATAGTTTTATTGTGGCCAAAAGAACGAATGAAAAACATAATTGTTGGATAAACATTTATTCATTCATCATAGAAAGTATGTCCTTTTTCACGTATACAATGTCTTGCACGGGAAACCATAAAACCCAAACTCTTTGATCTTTTGTTAATCGAGGCATATTCGAAAGGCGAACGACGACCAACTTTATAATACGAACTCTCAAAGGACGTCAAATATGCTTTCGAACGTTTTTAAATGTTTCATGCTTATTTCGCTTCCCAAGAAACACGAAGGGTTAAGTTATACTAGGACATTACCCGAAATGAAAGTTGAGTTGAAATGCTGAAATTGAAATTGTTAATTTTTGTTGAAAATGGCAATTTGTTTTCAACTTTTCATATAAATTTGATCAGCCATGTTTCTCGATTTTTTTACTCATTTTTAAAGCGTGCGCCACATTCAAACGTTTGTATCTAACGTAATATTACATATTTTTAGTGCTGTATATCAAAATCTAAGTTAGCCTTTCCTCAATACAATAAAACTTATTTGAGTGTAATAGCTTTTATAGTTTTTACCTTACATGAAATCAAACACCGCAAGTTTTTTGGGGGACACCAGGTATATATGTATCCTTGGTTCCGGAATAATATCACGGTTGTAAAAGCCTGTACCTTCTAACCTAGCAGATTATGGCAATGAGACAACAAGGAAATATACAGAATATATTACGTACAAGCTTCTATTAAGTTATATATGTCCATGTGCATGCAACATTGCAATTTCATTCGCTCTTTCAAAAGCGTCATTTTACCGTTCTTAACGCTGTAATATTACTTTATTTTGCAGCAAGAGAGGGTTGATATCGAAGAAAAGTATGCTTCATTGCAAGAAGCCGCCGCGGGCAAGTCAAAGAAACTAAAGAAAGTTTGGAGTATGTTAATGAGCGCTAACTCAGAGGTACGATTCCGTCTTTATATCTGCACATGCTGCATTTTGTCAGTTCAAAGCGCTTTATGTTCTTAAGCCTCTTTTCGTTTCATCGCAAGAGTCAACCACTGAGCTCCATATATATCTGGAGCGAGAACTCGAGTCCAGAAAGTGAAGCCAGGATGGCGGAAATTGAAGAGCTATTACTATTAGACGTCAACCCACTGAACCTAGTCCCTTTCTATTGTTTCGTCTACGCGGTTAAGACGAAGCTTGCAAGTGTGCCGAAATGTCGTATTTTGACATCGATTTAAAGAATAAGTTGAATAACACTGTGTTTTATGAACTGATAACTTGTTTATAAAAACTGTTTACCACCTTCATAGTTATTGGACGTCAATTTCTGCCATTTTGCCTTTACTTTTCTCATGAATGACTGGAGTTCTTGCTTGTTTAATTTGTTCTATAAGTATATTCATTTCTTGTCTACCGAGCAGGCCTTCGACATTTGTAGTTGATTTTTGCAATGAGTGGAAAATCTTTCGCTTGTTGCTGGACAATCGCCTTTCGTTGCATGGGCAGCGCCAATTTTCCAGCGATACTTTGAAAAACGACATTCATTGACGTACATGCATGAACGATCTGTGCCAGTGTACCTTAGCTCGAAACGTCGAAATTCGCCTTGTATTTTTCCGGTTAGGAACCAATTATATTAATATAGCCATTGAATTAATCGAACTCAGTGAAGTAAATTATTATATTATACTGATCGAGTTGACTACAGTAACCTCGCTCTAAATGAACGTCGTGTTTAGATGTCAGATCTTAAACAAGAACACCAACGTGAAATAGAAGGCTTGTTGGATAATATACGGGAACTTAACAAAGAGTTTCGGTTGCAAAGTATGGTCATTGACAGTTTCATTCCCCAGGAATTTCAGGTCAGTGTGATGTATGTGGTGGACCAGACAGGTACGAAACTTTCGAATGTTTCGTATAACTTGTAATGTATTCTAATGACTATAATGGCGAAGTAAACCTGTTGTATAAATTAGAAAATTAAGAAATTAAAGAATTGTTAACATGATGAACAGGCCTGCTGCATGCATGGGCCATTTATATGTGAACACAAATGAATTTATGGCGGCCTTATATTAGTTTACAGCTCGAACAGGCAAACCGAGGCCACTTGCGTATTTTTAATGTTTTCAAACGAAGCCAAAATCAATCAGCAGTGGGTTATTTAGACCTTATGGCTATGTCATAAATTCATAACCGGAAAATGTTTAGTCAAAATCACCCCGGTGGTGATTGGTTTTGGCTTAGTTTGAAAACATCAAAAATATGCCAAAGCGGCCTCGGTTTGCCTGGTCGAGCTGTAAAAGTGGTGTATGATAACAAGAACTTGTAACTAATTAATAAGAATTCAGTCATTCTGGAATAACGTTCTTAATTAATGAACTTGCTTCTCTCGTTATAGCAAATGATTGAACAAAATTCGACCTGGAATGAAGATATAGGAGAATGGCAATTGGTAAGATTTACTCTTAATATATTGACCACGCTTCCCCTTAACGACGAGTAGACAGAGTAAAATAATATTAATAAATTCTGGGTGCATAAGGGCGCATTGCAGCTTAATGGGCGAAATATTTTCTTGTTTCTATCCAAAACCAGGGATCTCTTGGACGGGGAAACATTCCAGGATCTTCACTATACTGCATGTAATTTGCGTCATACATGACAGTTCATGATTAAATCTTATGTTGATGTCTACTACTGCATTTCTTTCAACTGTATGATCGTTTTTACAGCGTTTTGTTGCTTACACTGGTAATAATATGAGGAAAGCAAGTCCAAGCCCGGATCCTCGGGAAAGGAATAAAGAGGTATGAGATTTTTGCTTCTGTTCCCACAGGAGGCCCAGGCTCTATTTGTTCCGTATACGTTTTAACTCCGCAAATCGACGCCATCTTGGTTCATTTTCAAAACATACGATCATCAATATTCTTCATTCTTTGTCGTATTGTGTCAGAAATCGTAAACTATCCATAATACAGTAAGATGTTTTCAAAACAAACCAAAAATATTAAAGTAACTCAACTATTTCGATGTAAACGGCAGGACAAAACTTTAAAATCAACCAAGATGGCGCCCAATGACACGTAGTGACGTCACGTGCAAGCAAAGAATATGTGAAGTTAATGAAAAGAAAATTGCAGTTTAGAACTCTACTATGCTGCCTTCTTCCCATAATCACCATATTGACACCTACCTCAACAGCTATGTGTAAAATATTGTATAATGCACTGCTTATAGGGCCGGAGGCACTCAATCACAGGCACTTGATATAGATTTAGTTGCGACAGTAATGTATCCACAGTATATAAACTTGGGGGGAATTTATAATCCAAACGAATGGATGATGCAAGAACTGAAATGCTCCAAAATATCAATTCTTCCAAGGTTTTACCACCACCTCAACTGTTATCAAACTGGATCGTCCCTACGCCACACCTCGCTCACAATGGCATGTGGAACCGAGGGTGTTTTATATAGATTGTTTGCTTCATTGTTTAATATATTGTGTACATTGTCTTGTATAGTACCCGGAAATAGATATTTCTAATGTCTACCTGACATATTCACCTGCTGGATACGATGGTGTGACTGGTGAACCGTTCAAACCTAAAACAGCAAGACCAAAGTCCTCAAGACCAAAATCATCAAGACCAAAAACAGCAAAGAAGTAGGCTACGAATTTTTCTTTCATTATTTTTCTGCACGCGGGTACTTTAATTTGGTGGCCCGGCGAACGAAAAATCCCGCTTTTCCAGGCCAGTAAGGAATACGAATGTATAGTAGTGCATTAACCAAGGGCAATTTAGTCCAGCCGTCCAGGTCACAACTGCTGTTGTGGTGACCCTGCCATTTTACTTATTAGGGCAATTTAGTAGTTTTTTGTATATGTAAAGTACGTCTTTTTCAGTGGCAAATTTAATAAATTCAAATAAATTCAAATTCAAATTTTGGAAGAGTGAATTTGTCGTCCACCATCTAGAGGTGATCAAGAATGTCATATTTAATTCTGACACTGCAGAGTACGACGAAATATTTTCTGAGCGGGTCTTCGGGTTTTTTATATCACTGAGGAGCTTTTCACATCACTGAGGATAGTTCTGGTAGAATTGAAACACTGCGAGTCCTCCAAGACAATAGTTATGCATGTCGCATTCTCGTCCCCAGAGCCATTTTCACTCGGTCACTCGTTGAAAATTAGGCTCTGGGATAGACGACTAAAGAAGAGATCTGATTGGCTTCTCAGAGAACTGCTATTTCGCAGACGTTGAGCAGTTTTCGCTAGGCAAAATTATTTCATTGGGCTAGTATTCCAAATGTCGTAGGTTCGTAACGTCATAGGGGCCCCCTTGGAAAGTTTTGCCCCGCGCAACATCTCGGCGGCCTTGTGTACACGTTGCTACAGAAAAATATTTGTTTATTAGAAAATCCAAGACAAAAGAAAGCACTGAAGAGGTCAGCTCAAGTTTCCAAAAACAAACGAGTCAAGTCAGTCAAGAACAATATCCTGAGTCAAGAAAAAGTTTGAGTGCTAAGACACACTTTGCTTAGGACATTTTATGAATGTCACGTTTGTATGCAACCTTTGCGCTGCAATTTTTTTTTCAATTTTCGAATTTTAATTTGTATATATAAATATATTAGTATATTTATTCGCCTTATGATCATATAGATAATTGCGATATATAGAATTTTAATTAAGCTATTAATAAATATTGTAAAACGTAATATATTATAAACCTTTTGTATAATCAGAAACTGTAAATTAAAATTTTGTTTGTTGTTTCCATGTTGCATGAATGAAGGTTTGTCTGGTGGTCGAAGTGGTTAGTGGTTTCCAACTAGTGCTGCTGGTGGGGGTCGAATCTGAACCTCGCAAATAATTTCACAGTAGTGTAGTATTTATTCTTGCATGTTTTATATAGTGTTAAAAACTCATTAATAATTCATGAAAGAAATTACAAAAGAAATGAATGTTTAATCAATGTTTGTGAATCGGATAAAGATTTGTCCTGATTTACATAAACTTCTGCTTTGATTTTCTCGGCTTAGACAATGTTTATTTTTAAAATTACTTCACCAATGAACTCATAAGATGGGTCGTTTTTTAAGCACGTTTTTCGGCTGGAGTTTGTATATCAGATAAAGATCGGCTGCTCATGTGTTAACTAGTACTAAAGGTCTGTAAAATCAGTATTACGTTGTTCAGTTTGTAGTCCGTAATATGTCGTGTTTTAGTGTTAAATGGATGGACTTAGTATGGGATTCTAGTTCTGTTGTCCAATCCTTCAATCATAGCTGCAGCCTGCATGTATGTGTATTTTTTATATAATATGATTGTAAAGTTAATTAAAAAAAATTATAGCGGATATTTAGGTGTACTGTAATTTAACCAATCTTGTCCCCAGGTCTTCATGGTAACACAGACTAGTCCCTAGTCCTCTGTGTACGCTTTAGCCGTCACCTCATTAATATGCAGAAACGCGCAATAGGCGTACTAAGAGGGCTGGGAATAACATCGGTTATCTCCGTATATTGAAATTGAAATGTTGTTAAAACAATTTTCGAAATAGGAAAATGCTCAATGTGATAACTCGTAGTGAATTTATGAAAAAAGCTTATAGCCAAGTGTGAAGTAATAGAATGTCTTACAAACTGATTTGAAACTTTCATCTACATTGTCGTATTTCAAATTAAAAGAGTTCCGGCAAGATTCCCTTAATCAACCAAACCTTGCCTCAATAGGCAACATCTCAGTTCAAGTCTAATTCCTATCATAAGACATGCATATTTTAAATGATGATATAAATACTTGTATGTAAACATTCGTCCTTTAAGAATACCAATTAATATTGTAATTAAAATTGATGAAGATAGCTAATGGATAATTCAATTTTTGCAAAACACGCTTCCAGAAGTACGTCACCTGATTTAGAGCCTCGTTTTCGTGATTGAGACGTTTAGCTTTAACTATATACTTCACCGTTCTCCCATGTCTTCATTGCTTCACGAAAATATGCGTGTTGCAAAAACCTTTCGACATGCAGGACAACAAAATACCAGAAATCCAGGTTGGACTTTTTAACATTTATTTACTTTCTATTTAAACTTCTATATTTACATTGTATATTCTAACAAAATGATATAGCTGATTATGAAGAAATAACTTATATTAAACGTGAATTTAAGTAAATTAAGTGAATACAGACAAACGAATTAACTATTAAACGAAATATAACATTTTCTGCTTTCTTGGTTGTTTTTCTTATCTTGATTATTTCAATGCAAATCCTCGTTTTCTCAAGTTTTAAAACAACAGCAGAATATATTAACAAGTCGTTGATGGAGTTTAAATTTGGTGGATTTATCTTTTTCAACGCTCTTCTCAACTTTAGACTTTTTGTCTTTCTTTTTATCCGCCTTTACTGTTGTGTTCCATTTTACCTTTCCTTTTAGATTTATTTTTTCTTTTATTTTTCTTCTTGCATGGAATATTGCTACTTATTATATCATATGATATATGAACCATGATAAACCGTGATATCCATGATATGCCGTCATTTTTTCACGTGCACACGTTTCATCGAAAAATGCATAATACAGTACAGTATAATTTCTACAGATGTCTAGTACTGTTTCGGGAGCAAAGGCATTGAAGGGTTCATCGCTTCGTCGTTGGAACATTTCACTTTTCGCTTCACTAAGCCATGGTACACGACTTGCAACTTGCACCAAAAATAATTGAAGTTTAGAAACAATTGCAGCGAAATATTTGAATTCGAAACTAGAAGTATTTGAAATCGTACATATATTGATCAAATATCCGTGATCGATATTTTAATAACAATACTTTTCGTAGTAATCCATCCTGACTCACGGATAGCATAGCATAGACAAATCATAATGAAAGAATTAATGAAAGGGCCTAACGAAAGAGGTAGAGAAGACTCTGAGAATGCCATTTCCGACGATCTAGAGACTCCGGGTTTTTGGATTCTAGAGACTCCAAATGTTCGGCCCCTAAGTTTATCAAGCTTCCTACTCTCCTGAGTGACCGAATTGTGGTATTTACATAAGATACCGTGCAATACCACCAGACCCCTACTATTACATACGACACCACATCAAACTTTTTGTCACCAACAACCATCTGTACGTCATCCGGCTCCGCACTCGATATAGTATGGTGACGTCCCTTTTTGTAGATGCCTCCCCTTACGGACGAATTCTTAAAAAAGGCCCTGCCTTTATTTCAATACACTTCTACGGAGTTATACAGACTTTGCGGCGATGAATTCAGAGTAAACTAACACGATGAATTCAGAGTAAACTTACCAAAACGATCATCACGGTCACAAATTTGACATTGTGGAGGCCTTCCTGAGGTGGCAGACTTTTTCACAACATGGTTAAATATAAAGTTTGTTCGTTCACTGCAACCAGGTATATCAATCATGTTTCGCTCGCTACTCTGGTTTAAATAAATGATCATAGGCGTACCGGGCGGGGGGGCGGGGGGGGCGGCCGCCCCCCCAGTTTTTTGGGCAGTCGGGCAATATTCGATCAACAGTCGGGCAATTTTGGTTTGCAATAAAAAAAAAATGGGACAAATTCAGTCAATTTTGTCTAAAATTAGGTCAATTTTTTGGGAAATTATGTGTTTTTTCGAAAATTTGTGTTATGTTCCGAAAAATTTTGGTTGTCCGGAAAATTTTTTTGACCCCTAAAATGGTACACTGACCGAAATTTTTTTGGCGACGGGGGGGGGGGAAGTCGCCAAAATAAATTTTCCGGAAAAAATTTTTTGGTACTAGTCGGGCAGAATCCCGAAAAGTCGGGCAATTTTCTTTCCGCCCCCCTAATTTTTTCCTTCCGGTACGCCCATGTAAATGATTACAAAGCCCAGTCGAATTGTAATCAAGACCCAACGTTTCGACACTCCAGTCTAGTGTCTTCATCAGGGGTGATCTAAAACTGCGATCGTGGCTTCTTAAATACCCAAGGCAGGTGACGTCATCCCTTGGGTATTTAAGAAGCCACGATCGCAGTTTTAGATCACCCCTGATGAAGACACTAGACTGGAGTGTCGAAACGTTGGGTCTTGATTACAATTCGACTGGGC
>CACRXK020006166.1:0-25917 GCA_902702795.2 Paramuricea clavata | reverse complement strand
TTGGGGGGGGGGGGGGGGGGGGGGAGAGGTCGCCAAAAAAATTTTTCCGGAAAAAATTTTTTGGTACTAGTCGGGCAAAATCCCGAAAAGTCGGGCAATTTTCTTTCCGCCCCCCTAATTTTTTCCTTCCGGTACGCCCATGGTCAACCACATGATGGGAACAAGCAGTGCGAACACATCCTGTTCACAAGTTGTTGGAACAGCATTGCTACAAGTCTGCTACAGGTTTGTTACTGAACTTGTGCGTTTTTACGTGTGTTTATACTGTATAATTATGTAGTCTTTTGAACTGTTTCCATGTATATAGTTCAGTGGCAATTCCTGTCGCTGTTACCATAGCGACAGTCACGATTGAATACACCATTGGAATCCAACATGGCGACCCGAACAAGGAGTGAAATGTCAACACGACGAAATAAAAAGCAAAATATAGAACCAATGTACAACCGAAGCAAGTATATTACAATGTCGAATGATAGGCTGGGCTATAAGAATCAAACTAGTGCACGGAGCGCGTGGAAATCTAATGTAGACGATGTTGTATCGGATAAAGTTAGTTCTTTTGAACTTTGAAGTCTAACAGTTGTTTACATTGCTGAATTAGCGTAAATCTGGTTTTTAGGTCTTAGTTTTAAATAAACTTAATAAAGATATAGAAGTACAAATATTTGTATTTATTACGCTATATTTGTTGTTTAATATAAATATAATCTCTACTGACTGAGTAAATATGCCAGTATGCCACCGGCAAATTGACAAATAAGCCAAATATCGGTATATAAATACAAAATTTGGATTTAAACATTACGCAGGTAATGTGCAAGTACTGTTCTTATTAAAACGGTGGATATTGACTATTAAGGATAGAAATTATAATTTTGACTTTAATATTGTTGTCCATATCTAATGTTTTAATATTTGTTTATTTGTTATTTAGCTTTTGCCAACTAGGGCAGGGTCACCACAATAGCATATGCCAATTACTGTGGGCCCTTTTCTACCTAACCCACCCTGTCAACTTTCCCTGTGGGAGGAAACCGGAGTACCCGGGGAAAACCCACGGCTTTCGGCAGAGCGTTGACTTTTACTCTTTTCACATGGGGACTGGGTTCGAGTCGCACTGAGAAGGTATACTTAGTGAGACTCGAACCTGCAGCCTCAGAGGTGAAAGGCAAGTGCGCTAACCACTTGGCCACCGAAGCCCCTAAGCCCCATATTGTCTGCAAACAATTTTGTTAGCAATCCTTACTTTGATGCTTGTGATGTTACTCTGAGTGTATATCCACACCGGGCAGGCCTGAAAATATGCCTGGCCACGGTGGGAATCGAACCTACAACCTTTGGCATACTAGCCCAATGCTCTACCAACTGAGCTACGCGGTCAGGTCGGTTCGAGTATGTGATATTTCGGAACTGCAGAGTCTAGTTCCTTCAATATCAGTGTAATCTAATAATCATGATTTTTTAGCTCAATTGGCAGAGCATTGGGCTACTATTCCAAAGGTCGTAGGTTCGATTCCCACCGTGGCCAGGCATATTTTTCAAGCTCGCCCGGCGTGGATATACACTCAGAGTAACATCACAAGCATCTTATTCACCTGAGTACACAACACCAACACAACAAAAATAATCCTTACTTTGTTAGCTGTTTTAAAAAAGTACTATTTATTTTCAGGTGTTCTTGGAGCGACGTAATTTAATTGGCCAGTGGGTGAGTATTTTTTTAACTACCAGTTTTTCAATGTATTTTTCAAGAGAATTTTTGAACTTGAACAACAAGCTCAAGTTCTCCATTTCATGTTGTAAACTAGATGTCCTGAGCTATGCCCAAGAGATTTTTCTAAAGTTTGATTACTGTATTTTGTAACTTATTTTTATTTTATTTTATTTTACAATCTTTGTCAGATAAATGACAGGTTATACATATATCCTACAAGATGAAAACTAATTTGAATAATATATAAGTGTGTACCATTCCAGAAATTAAAAAAATATTTGGCCATTTATATGTAGGGTTGTGGAATTATTTACACCCAGAATTCTCGCACAAAAGTAATGATATATTTAGGTATGGGGAGGAGCTTCTTTAAACTAAAATTTAGGGGTGCACCGGATTTCAAATCCGGCCGGAATTCCGGCCGGATTTAACGAATTTTCCGGCATCCGGCTTCCGGCCGGATTTGGAGAAAATCCAGCCGGATTTAAATTTCTGTTTTCAGCTTAAAAAATTCACCAAGAATGGGATAAACCCAGCCTAGTCCCAGGCTCTCTCTCTCTATTCGCTGCTTTGATATATTTAAATAAGTCCCCTGGCCTGGTTACCAAGCATACCTCATTTGTAAATGGAAAATGTTATGGAAATTTCCTTTGCATTTATAATTAAGTCATTAGTTTTGCTCTAATGCTCTGGGCTACGTTTCGCGGCCATACGGTCAGAATGGAATAACGGGCTACATATGACTCGTGTTTACTAAAATATATAGCCATATTAAATGCTATCTAGAAGCTTGAAAATTATGCCGAGTCTCCGATTATGAATGTTTTGACAACACCGTCATGTCAGCCAAATATTTCCAATCTCATCAGCAATTTAAACCTGTCAAGTAGAAAGCGTAGTTGTGTATACCAGTATGGTCTAGTGTTGATCACAACTTGCGAATACATAAATAACATCAATGATTGCTCAAACTCGGTATCGTAAATTTGTATATAATTTTTTTTAGTTGAGCACATTTTTAATACAGTTTGATTTGGTTATGTAGACATCGAACATGTACATGATGAACGAACATTATCGTATTTATAATTAAAAGTTACTTGTATATATAAATTTTCCGCCATATTAAAAATACTGAAATCTGCTAGGCGTTCTGAAGCACCTTGAGCGGTGACGTCACCCCTAGGTCCCAGTCTCGTATTTCATCCACTTTTTTCTCGCGCTTGCTTCAGAACGACTGGGACTAGGCTGCTTGCTATGGTTGACGGTGATGATTGTGGATAATTGTTATTGTTTATGGTTATGGTTATGGTTATGTTTTTATGTTCTCGTTAATAAACTATGTTTAGGTGCAGTGTTGATAAAATCCGACGAGATGGTCAACGAGCGTTGAGACTTCTATCCGATAATGTGGATTTAATAGTCTTGTTAAGGTATGCCCCTTTCTTGGTTCTATGATTTTTAAATCTTCATGTTTTCGTTAAAGCAAATGCATGACCTCCCACTGGGTCAACGTTTCCTATACCCCATGGGTGTTATAGTTACCATTTGACCCCTCTTTGGGGTGGAAAAAGTACCCTTTGGAAGGTGGGGACGGAGGAAGTGTCCTGAACGAGAGAAGAGGAGAATAATAAGAGAGAAATACCAAGAATAAGCTTAAAACTCAAAAGAATGAGATTTTTAAAAACGTTTGAAATTGTCTTTGTTGATTGCAAGAATTTTATCATGAAAATGCAGGAACCGAGTCAGCAAGCCCTCTTCACTGGCCTCAAGGGGGAGAAAAGTAGCTCTACCAAAATTGGGGGTGGGAAAAAGTAACTCCACCGGTAACTGTATGTATCACTGCACTACTTTAAAATCTATTGGTTATAGCCTTGGTCAAACCAGATAACATTATTTCCTAGCCATGTTTTCTGAATATTGGCGGCTAACATGGAAAATGTTTGGGCATCAAAAATCATACTTGGAGAACAACATTCATTATTGTTCTAAATTGTTGGCAAACAGTTTTGCTTCCTTTGGTGCACAACGGCGAAACATCTGAGAAGAGATTTAGCCCAGAGCTTTAATTATTACACATTGTTTTCATATTTTTTGTGATTTTATTGTTCAGTTTGTGTGAAGACGACATTGTATCATGGTTGCCAGATTCAAAACAACAAATACCTGCAGCATCTGAGAAAAAGCGAAACGTGTACAATGGGCACGATGACCCAGGTATGATTGAATGTACGGATAAATATCGAGATTTTTCATACCTTATATATACTGGCATCAGCCACGATATATACAGTATACATCGACAACCGGACTCTGTAGCTGGGTAGAGTGCTGTACCGGAATCGCAGGGCACAGGTTCGATTCCTATCAGAGGGATCGCAGGGCACAGGTTCAATTCCTATCAGAGGGATCGCAGGGCACAGGTTCAATTCCTATCAGAGGGCCTATCGTTGCATTTTTCGCAACTGCTCCTGGTTAGGTCTAAAATTGTATGTACTTTCCCATCAAATTTTCAATCTACAAAAATTCTTCAAATGATTGAATGTATGTAGATATATATTTGAAGTTCGTTTGTTCACGGCAGCCATGTTTCATATCAGGGATGTTTTCGCTGGCTACACTGGCTTAAGTAAACGGATGTAAAGCTGGTCTAATTACATTCACGACCCAACGACAACGTTTCCACACTCCGGTCTAGTGTGTTCATCAGGGTTAATCTAAAGAATGCTCGATGACGTCATCGGTCAACAAGGTGGAGATACTCTTGTTGGAGATTGCTACCGCCTACCGTCATCTCTATTGGAAGCATTAAGATTCATAGCATGAAGATTTATGCTTTAATATATGCCATGCTTCTATGCAACATCCATAACAACTGTTAGCCGTGATTATTTCAGGGTCGTCCGACGCAATAGTATGCTTTATTGGACACTCCACCAAAGCAGATTTCCTCTTGTCTAAAGTTAAATCTGCCTTTAGTGTTTTCTTAAACGTGTGAAAATTAGCGCTTTGACTGGCCAAGTTGTTTTTCTCGCATGTTAAAAATGGCTCTGGGATCGAGGTTCGCATGGAATAATATGAGTTATAATTTTTAAATATGAATTATTTCCTAATGGCTATACCTTGTTTAAAGTCTTAGGTATTTATGATCGCAAATTACTCGTCCACTGCTTATTATTGGTTGCTCTTGTATTTCAGGTCCCAGTTCCCGAAAGACGTCCAAACCTGCGCCATATAAGCGTGATTTTCAAGCCAAGGTTAAATCATTTCATAAAAACATTATTCATAAAGGACTGGGACAAGGACCGAATAAGATACAGTAAGTTTGTAATACAATTTCTTGTCCTCACCTGAAAGTGTAGGAATCGCAAAATTTCTGGTGTCCAAATGGAATCGATCACTTGAAGAAAAACTGATTACTGAATGCCCCAACCGGAAATCGAACCCAATATATTTGATCTAATGTACCAGCACCCTGACCAATAAGCTTATGGAATGCTCGATTTGTAGCAGTCCATTAGATATATATATATATATATACGTGGTATATATCTGGGTTAGATATCCTGCATTCAATGCATACATAATACATATACAATAACTACTTGATTGTCTAAATCGCCGGTCAGTGCTTAGAGCGCTGGTATTTTAAACGAGAGATCTTGGGTATGATTTCCTGATGGGGTATTCGGAAAATAATTACTCAGCAAGTGATTTGATTCCATTTGGATGTTGAGCACCGCAGAAGTTGTACGTTTTCATATTTTATGAAACATTTTAGTATATACAACGGCTTTTATTTGATGATAAAAAATAAATTATTATTATCCAAATCCTTTTTACTGCAGACTGGTCATTCGTCGTGAACATATCCTAGAAGACGCATTTGATCAATTAATGAAACAAAATCCCAAAACTCTTCAAAACAGCAAATTGGAAGTGAAATTTTCTGGTGAAGAAGGGTTAGTAATGGAGTATATATTTATGTATATTTTAATGAGCAAACTGCAAAGGAAATCAGCACGGCATCATTGTGCTAATTGCACTTAATAAACGTGCATAAATTAACTCTTTGGTTTGAGTAGCGTTAAACTGTTGAAAATGCAACTTAGGTGATCGAAAGCCTGTTAGAATAAAATTTACGACCAGACGCTAGAGCGTTATCCTGGATCAGGGAGTTTCCTGTTTGGCTTAAGCTGTAGCCTGCAAAACCTCTGCAGGGCACTAGAGCGTCTGCTTAACTTATAATCATATGAATCCTGTTCGAACATTCTCTATTTTCATTGTTTTTAAAAGATTAATGGTCTCATTTTTTTCATTTTCATTGGTTTTCTCTTTATTTGCACACTTCTTTATATTTCTCCTCCTTTGCCATGATTTTACTTTACTGTATTTTTCTCTATTGTTTTCAACCTTTCAAACAGTTTTTCATTCATTCATGAATAATGCATTAAACATTCATGTATGTCTGAATTTTATAAAGGCTTGATTATGGTGGTCCTCAACGAGAATTTTTCTTCCTAATATCACGTCAGTTGTTTAATCCATATTATGGATTGTTTGAATATTCTGCTCAAGATACATACACTCTTCATATAAGTGCTATGTCGTCTTTCGTTGATAATGCTCACGACTGGTAAGATTCATTTATATTTTTATCATACATTTTAACATATTTTTATTAAAGTATATACTGTATATTACTGCACGTCAGTGTTAATTAGTGATTGATGTAATGATTGAACGGAACGAAACTGAGTTGATATTGTCACGCGATCTGATTTCTTCTCTGAAAATAATGCCTTTTTCTAAAATCTGCGTATGTTGTTTTCTTCAGGTATAGATTTAGCGGTCGTATTATTGCCCTGGTGATTATTCATCAACATCTATTGGACGCTTTCTTTACAAGACCGTTCTACAAACTGCTGTTAAAAAGGTGATTTGTTATTAATACTATTTATAACACTATACCTGTATATATTTGTGTTATTTCGAGTTGCATTTTCGTCGTCCATCAGCGATCTTTAACAATCACTTAACAACTAAGCTATATTGAAGCTAGATGTAATTTATCAGTATTTTCTATCACTTTTTTTATGTTTTATACAGTGTATATATTTTTAAGCCCTGCATGTTAGTGAAGTTTTCTTCTTTTTTTTGCCTAATGTCTATTGCATGACCGGAAAGCAGACATTTAGTACCGGTAACTGGAATGTTCCATTCTCTTTTCATTGTTTTGAAATTCCATTGTTCCCATATTAATGATTTTCAATATCGTATATAGTACTATCGTCCCTGAATGTTTCATTTTTTCGTTAGCTCCTGTGATCTGAGAGACGTGGAAGCTCTAGACGCTCTGTTTCACCAAAGTTTAGCGTGGATAATGGAGAGCGACATTACTGATGTTTCTCTTGACTTGTCATTTACTGTTAATGAAGAATTAGGCGGGCAGGTATGATCATGTCACCATTATTCTCTATGCTGATGACACTCTTCTCTATTTTACCAGTGACTCGGCTTCAACTATCGAACATAATTTAACGTTAGACCTGGCTAATATTACTTGTTGGTTACGTGGTAATTATTTATCTTTGAATCTCGACAAAACAAAACTGATGTTGATAGGTACTCATCAACGACTTGCTCCAGTTAGTGATTTCACAGTTCATGGCAACGGCCGTGTTCTTAAAGGGTTGAAAAGTTTAAATACCTAAGAGTTGTTCTAGATCAAAATCTTTCTTGGAAACTGAGCATGTTGAGTACACAGGGAAAAAGATTTCTTCTCGTTTAGGCTTGCTACGCAAAGCACGCAAAGTTCTACCTAGGAATGCTTGCATGACTCTTTATGATGCTATAGTTTTACCTCTGTTTGATTACTGTTGTAATGTTTGTGATAGTTGTGGCCTAGGTAGTAAAGCTTACCTGCAGAAACTCCATCGGCGGGCTGCCGGTATAATTGAAGGCAGAGTTGTAGAGTGCACAGAATTACCAGACGTTCTTCTCTGGCATGATTTACAGAAACGCCGAGACTACCAAAAATCAATCCTGGTGTTTAAATCCCTGAATGGTTTAGCACCAGAATATCTGATTGGTGAATTTGTACATGCAAGTGCAATTCACGCATATCGCACAAGACACCGTGACTTATTGCGCATTCCTTTAGCTAAGACCACCAAATATCAAGGGAGTTTTCGTATAAATGGTGCTCGCACTTATAATTTACTACCTAAAGAGATAAGGATGTCAAATAATATCAAAGAATTTAAGATTAAGGCCAAGCGCCATTATCGATCATGAAAGTCTATATGTCAACTTTAATTTATATGTTTTAATGTACCATGTCTATGTATGTGTCCTATATTGTATATTTTGTTAACATTCTATTTATGTATATTGTAATTAATATAGTATATTTTGTAACTAATTTAAATTTAATGCAGGACTCCATTTAAACTAGCCTTGGCTAAATTGGATGTTCCTGTTTAAATATTAAAATAAATAAATCAATTCTCATATCCATCAGGGCAATTTTCCATACCGTAAGATATCTGTTAAGCCTCCGGGGCGTACTAAGGAAGTGGACTTGATTTTGCCGAAACACAGCAAATATACTGTATATGATACACAGTAAACTAGCATGAGCTTTTCACAGAACCCCCCTCAGAGAAACATAAAGACGAAATTTCCAACATGAATGATTTCTTACACTACTGAAGTCAACCGTAACAGCTGACTCGAGCGGGGTTTGAACCATTCTCGTCCGCGCTCGGCCGAGAGGTCCTGGGGACGAGGCGGGGTTTGAACTCGTACCTTTGGGACTCCGGTCTGCCGCTTTACCTATCATATAATCTCTAACGGTCTGCACCAGTGTAGGTAGTGACGATAAAAAAAAACTATCGATTGAGGGGATACAACTACCTGAAAAATACAAGCAGAACTTCGATGAGCGAAGGCCCTTCGTCGGGAAGTTAGTAGCTTCTGCTTCATTCTCGTACCCAGAGCCCTTCTTACGCGCGTTGCGACGAGGGGCTCTGGCCAAATCCATAACCAGATACCATAAAAACATGGTAAGAAAACAATGTCCGGTGTTAGAACTAGCCAATCAGATGCCAGTTCGGAATATGGATTTGGCCAGAGCCCCTCGTCGCACCGCGCGTAAGAAGGGCTCTGGGTACGAGAATGCTTCTGCTTGTATTTTTCAGGTAGTTGTATCCCTATAAATCCACAGCTCTACCTATTAAGCTACCGAGTCAACAGGGATTGGAGGCAAGTTGTATCCGTCTATAGCGTTTAAAGACTCTTTTCCACTCATCGTAAATACCAAAGCTCGCTGCGAGTACTCGCAGCCAATCATATTGATCAACAGTTTACGTTAATTAGATGCAAATACTCTCGACGAGCTGGTGTTTACGATTGGAGTGGAAAAGAGCCTTTAATTAAACGCTATACACAGATAGAACTTGAGCAGAAAACAGCCTTAACAAGTCTTGCCGAAAACATTTCGTGCATGACTGACAAACAACTAACCCTTTAAAAACACATTTCTGGCGAATTTATAGTAACGAACATCGAGTAACAAACTGTATCTTATGTCGTAGGTAAATGAGCGTGAGTTACTACCCGGTGGTAGAGATATCCGAGTGACTGAAGATAATAAATTAGGCTACGTTGAATTGATGTCAAACTGGAGGATTGATCGTGGAGTTTCAGACCAAAGAAAAAGTATTCTGAAAGGATTTTATGAAGTACGTCGAATTGAAAGATTTTGTATTAACAAAGCAAGATATGAATAAGTAGTAAAGAGTTTTATTATTTTCTCTAATTTTAAGCTGATAATCTACTGGTATTTTGGCTTAATTAAAGTATGTTTCTTATCGTTTTTAGATCATAGATTATGACTTAGTTTCAATGTTTGATGCGTGTGAGCTTGAACTGTTAATATCGGGCACAGCAGATATTGATGTTAATGACTGGTTTTCTCATACGGAGTATCGATCAGGTAAGATTGAAGTTTGGATAAAAATCTTTGAACTATATAGGATTAACCATTGTTGCTTACACTCATCAACCATAACATTTCTCCCGTACGCATTTTCGCGCGCCCTTTTAGGTATTGGTCATTATCTATGGTGGGGAGGGGGGGGGGGCACCGAAAAGAAAAGGGTTGCGTGAACAAAATTTTGAATGAGTAAAAGTTGGGTAAATGAAAAACAAAACAATTCAAGGGTTGGGTAATTCCTATTTTCAAAGCATGACTCACACAAATAGTGAAGACTAAAAAGCAATGTCAACAGTCATATACTGTATCAATACAATATGTACCATCATGATCATTTCTCGCTTTGTCAGGAGGCAAACGGTGTCTCCGATCCAAAGAAAGTACGTGTGCAAACAACATGAAACTTTACACTGCAGAAAATTGCACTTGCAGTTATCAAAATAATCTCACAGAAGTGGTAAACATGTGTGACAATTGAATGGTATCCTTTTGTAAAGTTTTTGGCCAGGGGTGAATATTTATTTTTTAATTGGTATTTGAGGTTGGATAAAGAGAAATTCTGACTTTTTTATGGTAGGATCAAGAAAAACATTTCTCTTCGGTACACCCTCCACCACCATAAATAATGATCGGTCTCTTATAACTCCCAAATAAAAACCCTTGAGCGGAAGTCTATAGTCAACCTTAAAAGTATAAAGAGCTGAATCTCCAACACTCAAAACATCTAAATCCTCTATTGATATACATTTGGTAAACTGTGTTGAATTTTAGCAAACGTTTATTTGAGAAAAAGATACAACGGTCTTTTTATTTTATGAGAGGAATCGTTCTCTGTCTCTGGCATATTCTTTGCCAGAGAACGATTATTCGAACGTTTATTCTTTGGGCCGTGTTGTATCGGGCGGACGTAAATGTTGTAAATGGCTTGTGAAACGTCTTGATGAGAACGTTCGTCAAGTTAAAATTGAACTTTTAAAACGTTTTATGTAAATCAGCATGATTTTGTGTCAGATATGCAAACTCCTTCACGCTCATGGTTTTCTTTGGTGCATTATCTCAGCCAATCATGTTGAACATATAGTCTTGCTCAGACTGTCTTACGCCCTTATTCTAAAAGCACACTCACACTCAATGAGTGGAGGTTCAATCTGAGCTTCTCTTGAGTGTTAATGCTGTTTTTGAATAGCTGGAGGGCTAGTGTCATACCTTACTCGGTGACTACTCACCCTCCAGCCATTGAGACTCAATAGAAGCTCAGATTGAACCTCCACTCATTGAGTGTGAGTGTGATTGAGCTTTTAGAATACGGGCGTTAGTCTAACACATGCATGTCAAATGCTCTGCTTACAAACGCTCACCTTACAGAAGTTGATTGCTTCTTTATTATGCTAAATTAGGCTAATATATAATTTCGTTGTTATAGGTTATCATCCAAACCATAAAGTTATTCGATGGTTCTGGCAAGCAGTAAATAGTTTTGATAATGAACAAAGACTAAGACTTCTTCAGGTATTCTGTATTTTCCTATTTTACAATTACAAACTATATATACATGTACTATTAAGTATATAGTACGTGGGCTCATTTCGTGGTTGCTGTTAATGCCAACATCAGGCTTTTCTTGCATTTCTTGCATTTCTTGCTTTCTTTTTCCGGCATTTCTTTATTCAGCTGGAAGGACGCCCATTTTTTTAGTGCATGAGAAGAGTATTTTAAAAAAAATGTTTAAAAGGAAATGTTTTAAAAAACTGTTTAAGAGGAAATGTTTAAAAAGAATGTGTACAAGGAAATGTTTAAAAAGAATGTTTAAAAGGATTTAGGATCTACTAGTGGCTAGTCGTTTATTTAGATAGAAAAACTCACAGACTGTAGGATAAGCTTTCTTACAAGTTTTCTCCATCTCTTTTCATTCTCAAGATATTTGAATTTGATTCATACCTTGCATGCACAAATTTGTTTGAAATTCCTAATATTAACTCACGTGATTTATAGTTTGTCACTGGAACATCAAGTGTCCCGTATGAAGGATTCGCTGCACTACGTGGAAGCACTGGACTACGAAAGTTTTGTATAGAGAAATGGGGCAACCACACAATGTTACCTAGGTAGGAGAAAAATACTGAAATTTAGAAATGGAAACCAAATTAGTATGTACATGCATGAGGCAGGCATGTGGTGCATGTATAGCATTCTTCTCTTGGTCAATCCGTATTAGTTGCTCAACAGTTCAGATATTTTCGTCCATGAATCAATGTAATATTGCTTGCTTGGCTTGACAAAAAACTTTTTCTTTGTAAATGTTGTATTGTTCGTACTTGCGCATAGAGAAAGTGAAATATTTAAAATAACAAATAATGGCAAGATTATCCTGCTTTGACTCCAGATTGAGTAGTATCTAAAGACTTCTAGACATTCACAACATCTAGAATGGACTCAGGAAGATCATTCCACAATTCAACTCAAATTGATAGTTAATCCAGTCTTACCGGATATCATATCCGGCCTGATAGTGACACAATCTCATTCATTATCCTGTCGGATATGTAAAATATCTAGCCGGATACCGGATATTGTTTATTTGAGGTTCAGACCTTCTTTTCAGGTTAAAAATGATGCAATACGGTTTAAAAAGAACGAGTCTATCTATCTATCTATCTATCTATCTATCTATCATATTTTTACTTGAAATGATCGTAGAGAAGCTGGCGATATTTTCAAGATTTTTCATGCTCGCTCCAAATGCGAAAAAGTGGGTTTGAATGTTTATCGATGTTGCAGTGTTATGTTCTTTCCTACCATTTCAAGCAGAACATTTTTTAACTATGTAACTACTGGGGCATTCACCCCAGTAGGCCCTTTGCTTGCCCCAATAGTGAAGCATGATTTTCAAATGAGCTGGGCCCTTTTAATCATTAGTAAAAAGTCAACCTTGTTGAAAAAGCTTCATCTGCCTGCTTTTTTATATCCTCTCACATTCTAAATATTTCATCTTATATAAGTCAGTACAGGCCTGAGCGTTGGTAAGGATGTGTGTGTGGGGTGGAACACACCAGTTGTCAGGTATTGGGCAAATTATCTAATCCAAGATGGATAGGAAGGAAAGAAACTAAAATATTTGAGTGACACTGATTTTTACATAACAATTGCAGCTAACATTTGGAGAATAATTGTAACTAAAAATGGAAAAGGAATATTAATTAGCGTCCCCCTCCCCTCCCCCACAATTTTGGGGAGAGGTATATTAATTAGCGTTTGAAATGAGTCGGCAAAATTTAAGGCTAGCGCCAACCCTTAGCACAGGATTATCTTTATGCGCGCGTAACTGTGTGGGGAAAAGGCCCTCATTGAGACTTTGCCCCAGTAGTTGTAATTTCTTAAAAAATGCCCTGATTTCAAGTCGATATATTATAAACACCATACTTTATAACTAAATAAAATAATTATTTAACCTTGAATGATTAGGCCTGAACGTAATATAACCAATATCCGATATCCGGTCGGATATTTTTCAACTATCCGACATATCCGGTATCCGGCAGGATAGTAAAATGCTTTGTTCGGTGCACCCCTAATAATTATAACCATTTATGTTTGTAACTGTTTCTCTAAGTAAGAGGGAACTACAATGATATTTTCATTAAATTACTCTGATACTTTAATACTGAATTCTGTGTGCAACTTAGAAAGGGTGGGCACAGAATGACAGATTGTAAATTATAATTCAATTGGTAACCCACATATATTTGTGTTTTCAGGGCACATACATGTTTCAATCGTCTTGATTTACCAGCCTACCAAAATTATAATGAACTTCAAGAAAAATTAACACTTGCTGTTGAAGAAACCAGCACATTTGGTATTCAATAGATAGGGTATCTCAATTCATCCACCGTATTTTGAAGAGAGCAAGAAGATTTATGATGGCACATGAATTTTGGAACGGAAAGATATTTTTATTAATTGGAAAAGCGGTGATCCGCGATTGATGTTATAGAAGTAGACGTTTGCTGTTTTATGAGTTTTAGACGTCCTGAACTAAAAGTATACTATGATAAGCATCGCTTGAAGCAATTATTAGTCCATAGTCAGCGTGAAAAACTAGGAAATTCTGTTTATAGTTACAATGTTTTTAATGCATAATGATGTTTTAGAAACAGTGATTTTTACACGCAGCAGAATTTTGAGAGTTTATACAACTATACGAAATTTGGCGTCTTGAAGCCAATTCAAACCATTTCAGCACAGCCAACATTGTTGACGCAAAAATGGTAAATTATGTTGGATGAAAATTTTGAACAATTCAAACCTATCCAAAACAATTGGCGTACTACTGAAGAGGCTGTGGTAACAGCGAAATTAATCTAGATCGTCAATTATTATTTGCAATTAACACTGTGCTGAAAGAGTAAAACAGACAAGATGTCGATCAAAACCGCAAATTTATCTTGTTTCGATCAAGAGACTTTCATATACAAACCTTGTCCAAGATCAGCCAACATTACCAAACATAGTGTTAAAACCAAACCCATTGCAACAATTTTGCATCCACAATGTTGGATGATGTTTGACTGGTTAAGATTTGAACGGGCCTTTACACCCTATATAAAGCCACTTTTCAAACCATGCATGGCCGATCAGCTGCTTTTGTAACAATGTTTTCTTTCAATAATCACACATAGGTCACATGGTTGCATTGTTGCAATGAATTTTCCAGAAATGAAATAGCTTAACAATGAGCCAGAAATCTTAGGAAGCAGTTGTACAGTCTACAGTTATACATATAGGCATTCTCTCATTCAAAACTAAACTGCTTCATACTAATTCTTAAATTGCATGGTGAATTGTGGTTGTATCGCGAGTGTAGAGAAAAAATTGAGAAACCTTTTGGGTTTCTCCTATCTCTCTTTGATTTTCATACAGTTATAGGTCAATAGACCCTTTCAAGGTTAACGACGCCAAGGGGTACAAACACAATGGAATTCCCTTTAAGTAAATTTGCAGGGTGTGCAAACAGTGGTGAAAACAATATATTCAAGATGGCGTCCTTAACCTTGGAAGGGCCTATTCTTTGATCTTCATATCTTTACAAGCTGTTTACTCTATAGTTGTTGAATTACATGGCGAAAATATTTTTGACGTTGTACTGTATATGAAAATAGTAGTGTTATTTATTTAATTTTATTGGTGTTATTCCAATTCTGAATTTTATTTCAATTTGCTTTTTGAAAGCACTAGAGGATTTCTATTGTAAAAATGTGAGCATGTTTATGTGTGTATGTTTTTACCACATGCAGTACTTCAGATTTGTTTGGACGTGATGTTCATCACATATAGCCGTAATTTAGGACAATGAATTTTATGATGTAAATATATTTCCGTAATGAACATGCAGAAGTTAAAATTTAGAAACAATTTATTAAATTATTTCAAAGTATTTTGTCTTTTCATTCTTCATTTTAACGGCTTGTGTTGTATTATAAAATATATACTGTAATATATGAATCACGAGAACGAGGGTCTATAGCCAAGGTGACATACTTTCCGGAAACGTGTATCACTTTTTTACTATAGGGTGATTATTACTCACTCCACAGACTGGAGTCCTGCTTCAGAAACGAGAGAATACACAGGTAAACTTTTCAAGTAATTTCATATTGATATTTGGGTTAGATATCTGCTGCCACCATAACGAAGTATACAGCATGTTTCAGCTATGTGATAAAATATAACTGATTTAGGGAAAACAGAAAATGAAAGGATTAAAAATTATTATTTACAATATATTATGGAAAAACAGGAATTGGAATCCAAATTGCAATCATCAAATATTTCTTGGTTTTGTTCCCCAGGTAGCCCTAGTATATTGATAAAGACGTCCAGCGGTGACATAAAGGCACAGGAAGGTGATCTTGTCAACCTGCTGTGTTCTGCTCAAGGTGAACCTTCAGCTGGGGGGAAACCAGAAACCACTGGAAAGTTTTATGGAAAAGGACAAGCCCCATCGCAGTTCTTTACTTGTAACAGTGAAAGATCAAACAAGTTTCGGAAAATATACAGCATTTGTCATATTCGAGATCGGTTTGGAAGCACTACTCGCACAATTTGGGTCCAAAAACTAAAAGATGCAGGTAATCTCGCTTTCTTAATTTTATTGTAATAATTTAATTTCTTTTTCAAAAATTGTTTAATACATCGTTCTGTAATCTTTTTAATCACTTGGCCACCTCCCTTCTCAGGCACGGACGAAAAATATCTTGTTGGAATTGTAGTATTAGCAATTCTCCTCACGATTTTACTCGTTATCCTTGGACCTTGCTTATATTTAATCTACCCTGCCTACTAATATGCGCATATCGAGCTCCTAAACAACCTGTCGAGCCTTTCATTGATTATCTTGACGATATCACGCGCGAAGCTCTATCAGATTAGATAAACAGATAATTATAATGGGTGACTTCAATTGTGACTGCCTTGACGAATCTGCTCCACAAACTACAAACCTAACACAACTGATACCTGAACCGACAAGATCAACTGCCTCCTCCGAATCACTTATCGATCTGTTGATAACATCCTCTACCCAACTTTTCAGGTCAACAGCTCCGAAACGCTATAAGTAATATATGGGATACGATGAACATGCTTGACGACCCTAACGACAAGCTATTCATTTGGGAGAAACTTTTTACGCCAGTCATGGATATTTATTTATTTAGCTTTGCCAACTAGGGCAGGGTCACCACTGTGAGCCAATGCCAATTACTGTGAGCCCTTTTACCTAACCCACCCTGTGAACTTTCCCTGTGTGAGGAAACCGGAGTACCCAGAGGAAACCCACGACTTTCAGCACAGCGTTGACTTTTACTCTTTTTACATGAGGACTGGGTTCGAATCGCATTGAGAAAGTTCTCACTGAGATTTGAACCTGCGACCTTGGAGGTGAAGGGTCGGCACGAAGCTCTAGGAAGATGTTCTGTGATTGGTTGATTATGACAATGACAAAAGAATAAGCTATAGAATGGACTTTCTAAAGAACGAAGCAAGAACAATATTCCTTTTGTTTTTGTAAACCAATTACGTCTTTTGTCCTTGTCTTAATCAACTAGTCACAGAACATCTTCTTAGAGCTTCGTGTTTATACTGGGGGGTGAAAGGCAAGTGCGCTAACCACTTCGCCACCGAAGCCCCATTTTCTTTCCCATGAGACGTAAGTGAATTAGGAAGAACTCGTATCCGTGGATAGACAGTAGTGTACTAGTTTTGATGCGTAACAGAGACCAAGCTCGTAAAAAGGCTTTGAAAAACTAAATCGGTCGAGGACTTTAACATCTACAAATGTGTCTTCGGAATTGTGTCACAGGCGGGTTGCGTAAAGCCAAATCTTCCGACTTTTTCCAACACACTGAATTAGACGACTGCCGCGGTGATCCAAAAGCCTTTTGGAAACTAATGAAAAAAGTACTTCCACCGAAGAATCGAACGACCAAAATGGATAAACTCGTTATCCCTTAGCGATTCTCTGAACTTACATTTTACATCGGTCGCTACAAATCTCCTTTCTGCCAGATCTCCCACAACGACGGCTTCTAATTTCAACCTTGACTCCAATTATGATCCACCATCCCAGTTCCCCTCATCATTGGAAAGTTCCTCGTGAACCAAATTCCATTTCCGTCCAACAACTGATGTTGAAATCTCCAATATGTTGGCTAATTTAAATCCCAACAAAGCTACTGGGAATGATAACGTCCCGGCGAAGATCCTTAAGATATCCTCGAACTGTATTTCTCAAAGTCTGTCGTGCATGTATAGTCAATAGTTCCTTGGAGACTGGAGTTTTTCCAAATAGATGGAAAATTGCCAAAATTTCATCTATTTTCAAGGGAAATATAGCTACAAATCGAGATAATTACAGACCAATATCAATTTTACCCTGCTTATCCAAGATATGTGAATCGTGTGTAAATAACCAGATGAATGAACATGACCAGGAATTCCAAACTTTCTTCGAACCCAGTCAGTACGCGTACAAAAAACACAGCTCGACATTGACAGCTTTAATTCAAGTCATAGATTCCCTGCAGAAACTCACTGTATGTGGCATGGATCAAAAACAATATTCACTCTTTATCGATTTGCGGAAGGCGTTCGATATTATTGATCATCGTGTTCTTCTGGAGAGATTAAGTAAATATGGGTTTGGGGAAACCGAGGCTAATTGGATCTGCTCATATCTAACTGACAGGCAACAATATGTCGTGTGCAATGGTGTCCAATCTCAACAGTTACCAATAAATTAAGGCGTCCCACAGGGCTCTGTGCTCGGTCCCTCGCTGTTTTGTTTGCTTTTCAATCCAATAGTCCACACCTTCCTCTCTTCAAGACCATCTCTTTATGCGGACGATATTGAAACGCATTGTTCACATCCTAATCTTGATGTAGCTCAGTCGCAAATGAATAAAGATCTCAAACGAGTGGACCAATGGTTGGCAGACAACAAAATGATTCCAAATGCCAAAAAGACAAAATCTATGGTAATTGGGTCACGGCATGCACTGAAAAAGGCAAATGATATTGAAATCTATCTGGACAATGAGATCCTTGATGTGGTCACTACATTTGACTATCTCGGTGTTCGAATAAGCAACATTCTGTCATGGGAACAGCATGTTAGCAGAATATGTCAACGCTTGTGTTGTATTATTGTTTAATATGTTAATTTATGTATAAACTTAGCTATATAAGAGTTGCTGTACTCGCATTAGTGTTAGTCTAATAAATGTTATACATACGGATGTATAAACATAACATGGTGTCAGGTGTGATAAGTTCAGTGAAGAAAAGTTCAAGAAAAGGGAATAATGAAAGCAGACCAGCGAAATTTGGGCGAGAAAAACAGAAGATATCCTCGAGCGGTTCGAGCGAAGTAATAAAATGTAGCAAATGCGGGCGAGACCATCCAAGCAAGCAATGTCCAGCATATGGCAAAGTCTGTCATGCATGCAGAAAACCAAATCATTTTGCGAAGTGTTGTCGCTCAAGAAAAGTACATGGAATTGATCAAATGCATACAGATCCGGATATTCTATTTGTTGGAACGGTTGATAAGAAACCCGAACAGTCGAATAAAACAGAATTGACGAAAGACGAGTGTTTTATAACTCTAGAGGTTAATGAAACACCGATCAAGTTTAAGGTTGACACAGGATCTCAAGCGAACATAATTCCCATGTCGATGTACCGAGAATTGAAAGGACCTAAAGAATCAATTCAGGCATCAAGGACCTCATTGACAAGCTACACTGGAGATAAGCTTAATCTTGTTGGCAAATGCACGTTGAAATGTATGAACAGACGGCTGAATTTTTTCGTGAGCAAAACAGATCAGTATCCTATACTGGGTTTTCAAGCGTCGCAAGAACTCGACATAATCAAAGAGTTGTGATGAGCACTAATAAAGAGGGAGATCTTAAGGAGAAATACTCCGATGTATTCAAAGGCTTGGGTTGCCTGAGGGAGCCATATCACATTGAACTGGATCCGGAGGTATCACCTGTAATAAATGCAGCGAGAAAAGTTCCTGTAGCAATAAAAGGTCGTTTAAAGCTTGAGTTAGAAGATATGGAGAAGCAAGGAGTTATTCGTAAAGTGGACAGACCGACTGACTGGGTCAACTCAATTGCAATAGTGGAGAAACCAGGCACGGGGAGACTACGAATATGCCTAGACCCGAAGCATCTAAATGAAGCGATCAGACGGGAACATTTCCAATTACCAACGGTAGAAGAAATAGCGTCTCGGGTATCGGGTGCGAAAGTGTTCTCCAAACTAGATGCAAGACATGGTTATTGACAGATACCATTGGATGAGCCAAGCCAACTTCTAACGACGTTCAGCACACCATTTGGCAGATATTGTTTTACGAGAATGCCTTTCGGCATTAAATCTGCGCAGGAAGTTTTCCAGAAGAGAATTTCGCAGCATCTTGATGACCTCGAAGGTGTAGCCACTGAGATTGATGACATACTCATTTGGGGATCTGATGAACAAGAGCACGACGCACGATTAGAAGCCACCTTACAACGATGTGAAGAAATAAACCTCACGTTAAATATAGACAAGTGCAAGTTCAATGTGAATGAAGTATCGTATTGTGGTCACAACTTCACGAAAGACGGTGTGAAACCTGACGAGTCGAAGATTAAAGCAATTCAAGATATGCCAACACCCTCGTCGAAGAAGGAGATTGAAAGATTACTTGGAACTGTAAATTACTTAGCAAAATTTGTACCTAACCTAGCAACGATAACAGCGCCAATCAGAGAACTGCTGAAGAAAGATATCGAGTTCTATTGGTCGCACGAGCAGACAAAAGCTTTTGATGAGATTAAAGAAATTCTTACCCAGCAACCAGTTCTAAAGTTTTTTGATCCAACTAAACCGGTTATAGTGCGTTGTGATGCCTCGCAGAATGGACTTGGTGCAGTTCTGATCCAGGAAGAACAACCAATTGCCTATGCGTCTCGTTCTATGACTGAAGCAGAAACCGGGTATGCACAGATTGAGAAAGAACTACTCTCTGTTTTATTTGCTCTTGAAAGATTCAATTCGTACACCTATGGCGTGAAAGTTCTTGTAGAAAATGACCATAAGCCACTTGAGATCATTTTAAAGAAATCCTTACATGATGCTCCTCTCAGATTGCAAAGGATGTTGTTAAGATTACAGAAATATGATTTTACCTGCAAGCATAAGCCGGGCAAGGATCTTGTGGTAGCGGACACTCTATTACGGGCACCACTTCCCACTACAGATTCAGAGTTAGAGAAAGAAATATCTTGCTATGTTCACATGGTAATGTTCAATCTTCCTGCGACCGATGACATGATGGCGAGACTCAGGATGGCCACAGAAGAAGATGAATTACTACGGCAGCTTAAGAAGACCGTTTTGAGCGGGTGGCCAGATACAAAACGAGAAACACCAGTCAAAATTAAGGAGTATTGGCATTGTAGAGAGGAAATCTCAGAGATTGATGATATTCTTTTGAAGAATGAAAAGATTATCATCCCAAGTTCCTTTCGACCAGAAATGTTGGAAAAGATTCATGCTGGACACATGGGAACCGAAAAATGCAAGAAACGTGCACGGGATGTTCTGTATTGGCCAGGGATGAATTCACAGATAGAAGAAATGGTCTTGAAATGTCCTAACTGTCTAGAATATCGACCATCAAACCAGAAAGAGCCCATGATAGTTCAACCAACTCCCACGATTCCATGGGATACTGTCGCCACTGATTTGTTCTACTGGAACAATTCAAACTATCTATTAGTTGTGGACTATTTTTCACGTTATTTTGAGATTGCGAAGTTGCCAGATATTAAGAGCAGCACTTTGGTTACTTACATGAAATCTATATTCGCCAGACACGGGATTCCTAGAGAAGTAAAGAGTGATAATGGTCCGCAGTACACATCACAAGAATTTGGAAAGTTTTCGCAAGAGTGAAATTTTCAACACACGACGACCAGTCCATACCATCCACAAGATAATGGTCTAGCTGAAAGATCTGTGCAGACTGTCAAAAACTTATTAAACAAAGCAAACAGAGATGGAAGAGATCCTTACGTTAGTATTTTAGAATATCGAAATACACCCATTGATCAGATTGGTTCACCAGCGCAATTACTGATAGCAGAAGATTAAGATCTGTTGTTCCCACAACGAAGTCTCTGTTACAACCTAAAGTCATTGATGAAGATCTAGCGAGTTCGAAGTTAATAACTAAGAAAACCTTTCAGAAACTGTATTATGACCGAGGCTCCAAAGAACTTCCTACAATATCACCAGGCGAGCAAGTTCGCATAAAGCAAGGAAAAATATGGAATCCAGCTGTGGTAACTAGTCAAGCACACACACCAAGGTCATATATCGTGCAAAGTCCAGATGGAAGCACTTACAGAAGAAACAGGAAACACATTCTCAAGACGAAAGAAGGAAATTCACAGTCATTTGGAAAAGAAGATTGTGATGATCCCATTAGTCAAAGCAATGAAGAGAATGCAGTTGGTACAGAACCAGCAAATGATGGTGATAATGCAGTATCTACAGAAGAAACATCAGAGGAACAATTACCAGTAACACTTGATAAACAATTTAGTGCATCTCCACTAAAGACTAGAAGTGGAAGAATAATTAGGAAACCAAATAGGTATAAGGACTATTAGTTATGAACATTAGATAATAGTTGTTTGACAATTAATTAAACTTTAGATCAATTAGATAATTTTAGAATAATGACTTAAAAAGAACAAAAAAAACCCAACTTATACGTATATAGATTAGTATAGATACTTTTCTTATTTAAGAAGAGGGATGTTGTATTATTGTTTAATATGTTAATTTATGTATAAACTTAGCTATATAAGAGTTGCTGTACTCACATTAGTGTTAGTCTAATAAATGTTATACATACGGATGTACAAACATAACAGTATCATATGTAGAATTGCTGTATAGACTCGCAAGTAATTTGGCACTCAAAACGAAGTATTATTCAACGCTTTTTTCTATTAGAAACCTTTCAGAAGTAGCTTTATTTTAAAAAAAAGCATGGTCAATTTTTGTTTTGTTTTGATCATGCAGTTGCATGGGATAGTTCACGTACTTGTCCCGTGAACATCCCGCACGGAACTTTAGGGAGCCTCCTTAATACAAAAATAACTTACCCTGCAAGTAGCTACAGAGCTAGTCGAGGCAAGGCAAGATAAATACAAAAATAATACAATCATATAAGACAAAAGAAAGAAGTATTTATAATTACAGAAATTATTTATTATTATTTACAGAGAAAACAAAAGCAATTTCAGACTTATTAAGGAAAAATGGAGGAAAATCTAATTATTTATCTGTCGACTATTTTATTTTGAAATAAATTGGGAGCTTTACAAGCTTTGAAAAATTTTGATCTAGGCAAGTCCAGACAAATATTTCATAACGGCTTGAAAGAGCATCACAAAATTAGTAATATTCCAAAGTTTCGTTGTGAAATGTTGTAAAATGAGGAAAATAGAGCCTTGCAAAGTTTGCAATTTTCAGTCATTTTAGATTACAAACGGGAAATTGCAGCCCCAACACCCGAATCGGATGTCAATTTCCCGTTAGTAATACAAAATGACTGAAAAATGGCAAACTTCGCAAGGCTATATTATCCACATTTTACAAGATTTTGCAACAAAACTTAGGAATATTATTAATTTTGTGATGCTCTTTCAAGCTGTGATGAAATTTTTGTCTAGATCGAAATTTTAGTTATAAGGGGAAAGGCCCATTATCGTGGGGATTTGAATGTAGTCATCTTCTTTTTCCAAAATATCAAAAAGTAGTTGCCGAAGAGTCTTTTTAAATAGTTTCTTAGATAGAATCGTTATATGATATGGTATTCCATTCCAAAGTTTAACACCGAATCGAGAGAAGGATTGTTTTTGTATCTCTAACCCAGAGATAATGTAGCAGAAGTTCTGTGTAGGTTTATCTATTGTTGGAATGAGATAACAACTTTGTAATGAATAATAAAAAATCATGGCTTATTTGAGATCTTTTGCATTTAAGAAGATCCACATTAAAATCCCCCATGACATAAACAGCTTTACCACTGGATACTATTTTACTATTCAATTTTATCTTCAAAATATTTTTGAAAATACTCAGGAGAATTATGTTGCCGATAAATGAATCCGCATACAATATTTTTATGGTTAACAAAGGGTATTTCAATCCAAAGTGCTTGAAACGCCTCATTAGTGATTTTTTCAAGGACAATATAATTTAAAGATTTATCAATAAACAAACCAGCACCTCCAGAAGCTAATGGTGTTGGTGCGTGCTCAAAACAATGGCCTGGTATGGTTGGGTGAAAATTGCTCTCGTTTGACTTTGTAATTTTTGTTTCTGTCACTCCAATTATGCTAAAATGAAAGTCAAGTTCATCTAATAGCACAGTTAAATGTTCTAGATTACGATTTATGCTCACAATATTATTGTGAAAAATCGAAAAACTAGATCTCTTTCTCGGAAAGCTTTTGACTGGCCAATTTAAAACTATGTGAAGAGAAATATCAACCTTGTCTTTGGATAGGCTGATTAAAGAGATTATAATTGTTCTTGTTTGTGGAAACACCACGTAAATTTATTACTGCACATGGTGTTTCCACAAACAAGAACAATCATATTTTATCGCCATGCAAACATTCAGAGAACTTAAAGAGATTATGTTCAGTGTTTAGCATATTATCCAAATTATTGTTTAGGTCAAAGACATCTAAGTCATATAAGCTAGTTAATTTGTCTAAGTTGCTTCTAGTTTTGCATGCAGTAGGAATTAAATTATTAAAATGTCTGTGGCAACGTGTTAAATCACCTCTAAAGTTAAAATAGGGCAGTTCTTTTAATAATAACTTAGCAGCCCTCACTCCAGCTTTGTTTCTACAACAATGTTTATGAAGTAAAAATGCTGTGCTGAGTGGTTATATTACTACCTTACAAAATAAGCAGAAACTCAACGTTTCGAGCGAAGACCCTTCGTCAAGAGTTAGTAGCAGGGATCAGGGAAAATGCACGGGCTTTTATATTAAAGTATTTTATATGAAGTAGCATGTTTATGAGTGTTTAAAACGATATTGAATTGTCCATCTTTTGCAGATAACACGACCATTCTTCGCCCAGCAATATTTGAAATCATTAGCCTTTGTATAAAAGCTCTTGAATTTTCGGTGTTAAGTGATCATGTAGATTAATATGACCTACATCTGCATGGATTTCAAGACCCAACTACTCCGCATTCATGCTTCCGACGTCATCATCAGAAATTTGAGACGTTGCAACTGAGCATGCTCGTAGCTCAGTAAATAAATATGGCTGGCATGCTACTCATTTTATATAGGGAAAGCGAATTTTTCGAAACTTGAGCGTCTTAAATTACAAACAAACGGTTTGCCAACGTATGAGCGGTACAAGAAAAACATCGGTAATCAAACGTAGTAAAAAGCAAAGCCATTACATACTGTTAAGTGCGTACATTTTTATTCGGATTCTGTGTCGACTTGAATGCTAATATTTATATAGTTCTAGTCCCAAATCGCCCCAAGATGAACCCTTTATTCCGAATTGTCATCGTCGCCTTTTTTCATGTCATATTTGCCAACCTCCTGTCGTAAACAACAAATGATGAAGTATTTCTCGTTAAATTTACAAGGTGATATAAATTTTCTAACACCGTACATTTTAGCAGTAAAAAACATGAAAATCCATGGTTTGTAATAAACAAAATACGTACCAAACGCCCGTAAATATTGTTAAACTGACATTGATTTTTTGCAAAAGATCGGCCATGTCTAGTATCAACAAGAAGCTTAGAGACCAAGCTTTCTTTACAGTGAGGTTAAATGCGGATAAAGGTTGTTAATTGTGGGCAAAATGCGTCATTTAACCACATTTAACCTCTGCTAAAGCCATTTACCACCCATATCCAGTCGTTCGCTTCGCGCCTTGCAGCGCCAAAATTTGAACATGAATATGCAGTTATGCAAATAAATGTCTGAACAGTCTGACATTCTAGATAAATTCGATTTAAATAAATTTGTGAAAACAATTTCACTTTCCTCTGACTTATGTCTTAGCTTTGCAAAAAAAGATTCCGTGAACACCCATGATATAGCGCTTACGATTGACATCTCGAATGAGCATTTACGAAGTTGGTACGATTTAACACAAAATGGATCATTGAGCAAGTATTCGTTTGTAGAAATCCTAAATGCGTTTATATCAAAGCATGGAGTTCAACTGCACGAAAGCGAAAGGATTAATAACATACTTAGAAAAAGAGGTGGGGATGCAAAAAATAAATGTCGATCGCTTAATGGACGTTTAAGGACTGAGTATCTTGCTAAAGTTAAGCATATTACTGTTTTCAAACATGAAGTAATTAATGCAGCTGAGACTCAACAGCTACTAACAGAAAACAACGAATATGTCAAATCATTATCAGAAGAAAATCGAAAACTAAAAGAAAGATGTGAAGAGCTGTGGGCAGCAATTGAAGATTTAAAATTTAGCAAGACAGCAACTGAACAAAAACTGGACAGTAAACAGGAAGACTATGAGTTAGTTTTGGAGCAAAATAAGGAACTGTCGGGTTATC
>CACRXK020006165.1:0-25919 GCA_902702795.2 Paramuricea clavata | reverse complement strand
GCACAGGAAAAAATTCCTGCTCTGCAGCCAATAGCTCAGGTTACAGACATAGGCTTATGCTTTCCAAATGACGTCAAACATTTTTATATAATAGCTCAAGTTACCTATAGGTTTTAACATCATGTAAATACGCGATATCATCATTCACCTGATGAGTGTGGCAAGCTTAGTTTGCCATACGAAACAAATTTGTCGTGAATAAATGTTTTAAATGAAGTAACTCAAGTTTGTCTTTTATATATATATATATATATATTAATTGTGTAATTGTACACTCTGTAATATGTTAAGATGAAAATGGTCTAGAGTGTGTATTATATAATAGTAATATAGTAATTCGAAGGTCGCGGGTTCAAGACCCAGCCGCGGCAGACAACATCTTCCTGCTTGCGCTGGGTATGGAAATTATATAATACACACTCTAGACCATTTTCATCTTAATATATATATATATATATATATATATATATATATATATATATATATATATATATATATATATATATATATATATATATATATATATTATATATATATAAGATTTGGTTTCGTTGGTTATAAAAACTTTTGGTAAAGTGCTCAATGGAAAACCAGAGCATATTTAAATTAAGGTACAACAATCAACAAAATCCACTAGGCATCTTTATTACTAAATAGTTTCGTACCACAAAATGTGGCACTCTTTTGAAGAGTGCCACATTTTGTGGTACGAAACTATTTAGTAATAAAGATGCCTAGTGGATTTTGTTGATTGTTGTACCTTAATTTATATATATATATATATATATATATATATATATATATATATATATATATATATATATATATATATATATATATATATATATATATATATATATATATATATATATATATATATAAGAATCTCCCACCCCACCCTAGGTTATAAATAATGAACGTCTTGAACGGTCCCTATAGTAAAAAAATGGAATAGTATAAAAATTTCACTATATATAGTCGTTGCCGCATACAACCTTTATGGTTTTTCCAGTGAAATCGATCAACCAAGAAAATCGTATCTTTAAAAAACACAGGGTTCCTGTTTAGGCAGTAGCTGTGCAGATTGCATGCATTGTCGTAGATTATGATTCGCGGAGCTGAAAAGGCAAAAAATGTATATATGTTAACGGATGTTTAAATGGGCACTATGATCAAAATTTTTATTTTCTTCAACGAAACTGCTTTTAAAATTGTATAATACAGTAACTTGTTTTGAAGATTTTTGTTCCCATGCTTAGTTCTTGAGATATTTCATTTTCTTTGTAACCATGTGACGTCATTTACTCACTTATATATATAATGAGATATCAGTAATTGTGTGTATCTTTGCTATTTTTGATGGATTATTTTTAAAAAACAGTATGCTTAATGATGCAGGTTAAATTAACAAACGCGCCGCATCTTTCGAAATATTTTGATAAAAAATAGCAAAGATACACACAATTACTGACATCTTATTATATATGTAATTGAGTAAATGACGCCACATGGTTACAAACAAAATGAAATATAATATAAATATATTAATAAAAGAACACCGAACGATTTTCTGTGCAGGATTGCGTAATCCACGCACGAGGGATGTCGCGACACTTCCCAGCAACATACCAATCGCGGCATGGATCACGCTATCCGGCTTGGAAAACCATTTGGTAATTATTTTAAAAAATAACTACAGTGAAACAATGACATTTTTAGAATCCCGCGAAAATTCTGCGAAGGCATTTTAATTCCTCGTGCAGGATAGCCTGATCCTGCACGGCTATAGACCTATCAAATTGCGCGTTTTTCTGTAGTTATTGTACAACAGTAAGCAATAATAAAAATATTAATGAGTTGTTTTAATAACGGCCCTGAAACTTATATATAACTGTTCATTTAGTAATTTGTGGAATGGTCATGCCGGACCCACACCGCGTGGTAATGACAGGTAAAATTAGTAAAAAAAGATTTACTAAAACAGTCATACAAATACCTTTTCCAAATCTTGTTAAGAATATGGTGAAGGGCACATTTGGTGATTCGTGCTTTTGCATCACTTCAAACCCGTAGTTAAATCCTAAAAATATATTCATATACAGCTATTAATTAAAAAAATATTGTCCTTTGCAAACCTTAAACGCCAAACCTTAAACTCTGAGCGTTAAAAGCATAATAGGAGCACCATTTAATCAGTTTAGAAATCATATATGCAGCCAAAATATGGAGCCCATTTCTTATAGATGAGACATGGTAAATATCTCCTTAGGAAAACAATCCATTTACAAATAGCTGCAATATTCAACTACTAAGCTTGAAACTTGTGCTCCCATGTATTAAGCTTTGCGCACTGCATGAGAGTTTAAGGTTTAAAGTTTAAGGTTTGCAAAGGACACCCGCTTTTTAGTTTGCTGTATAACAACCAATTTAAACATTACAGAACATTAGCTACATGGTATTTCATAAACTCGTGTCTTGTGTTTCACAAGGGATTAAAACTACACAAATAACATTAGGCAAAATAAAACGACCGCACATGTTCATGAACTAATAACCTAACATTATGGGGATTTTATGTACTATTTAAAACACGCGCAGGAGTGTTTTATCATATTCAAATTGCGATGCGCACTCGCATTTAGATATGATAAAACACGACTGCAAAGTATACTAATGAAAATTAGTTTTATCAGGTTGACATGATTTGCCAAAAGCGTATGAATTATTAACGAGTGTTTGAAATACAATTAATGGGAATCGTATAGTTGTACTTCATAATTAAGATAAAAGTAGTACCAAACAACAAATTACCGTGTGGACAAAACAGCGTGAATATACCGGGAAGGAAAAAGGAATGACCAGGATGTTTTTTGGTGCAGATCTCTTCTTTTCGACGTGTTGCATCGGCCAAGTAAAAATTTCGGGGTCGACGTTTTGGCAAAGTCGGAAAAAATGACAATACATCGGCATGTACATCGCTAAACGACGCCGGAGGGGCTGAAGTACCATCTATAAATGGAGCCAGCGATTTTGTCAATAATTCTTGAAACATTGGACGCCACGTCCGTGGTAAAATTGAAGAACCGAGGTCACGAAGAGCAGCAAAGAGAACTGGGCACTCCTCATGTAGAAGCTTCACCTTCACTGGGCAACTAAAAACATTTACACCGCTGATAAGCTCTCCAATTAGACCATGGACGTTTTCGTTCGGTCTTATGAACCCACACACCGGGGAACTTGCAGCGATTGCACGGACTAAAGATTTGACTGAAGGTGGAGAATCGACGAAAGTTTCATACGTGGCATCGATCCAATTGACAAAAGGAACGACAGAAGGACAATGGGCTGTTAGCTGTTCGATTAATTCTCTGAACTGATGATCGGTTATATTGCCATGCATTGTTAGCGATTTTCATCATCAGTTTGCGACAAGGATTAGAACGGATCATCACTCTCTCTTTGTGACTATTATAAACATAAAATCAATAGTAATAATTCTATCACTTAGGCCTATTTTATTCGTCGAATTTTGGTCGCGTCGAATGCAATTCAAACAATAAATAACGAAGCTTAATGAGGTTCATCATTTCATTTATTGTCTTTATTGCATTCGACGCAACAAGAAATTCGACCTTAAGCATGTGTAGAAAGACACGTTTAAACGGTATGTTTAAACGTTATATTCTCCTCATCATACAATACTCAGGGGTTACAAGTGTGACATAGATACAAGTTTTATTAAACATTATACTCTCCATTCAATGCCAGTTTAACTTTCAACCACTAACGCTAATAACGCCAACGGATCTGTACAAACGAAATGGTATACAACTAAAAATACTTATCTTCCAGTCGTCACATTTGCACTTTCAACAGGAGTCTGAGGGTCACACCTTAAAACCATGGTTTTTCTAAAGGCAACGGTCGTAGCATCGCAAACAACAATCTCCGGCTCTGGTCCACACTCCGAACACGTACTCCTTGCAGTATAGTCGATCTCCAGCAAATCCAAAAAAGAATACCAGGCATAACGCAGCTGGTTATACGATGGTATCTTTTCTTCCGCGGTATCCACATCGGACAGTCGACGAATCCATACTTGATGGTATGTTTGCAAAGTGCAACTAAAAAGAAATAACTGACATTAATAGGCAAATGTTATGAGAAGTCTAGATATGGTGACAACTGTCGAGGTTGTAATTGATGTGTATGATTGCTTTATGTTAGAATGTTGCAAATAAATGTTCATGAACAATTATCGAATGAGAATGATACAAAGTTTGTATAATTATCTGCCGAAGCCAGGGCCGCCCAGAGAATTCGTGTGGCCTGGGGCAAACCTTTTTTGGGGCCCCCATGACACATTATTCAAGCTAGACCCAAGTCAGTCATCCAACTGGACCTTAGGTAGACTACGAGTGGAGCTACTGTAAGGGGCCCTCACTATTAAGGTGGGGCCCCGGGGCAATTTGCCCTGCCCTCCCACCTCGGCAGCGCTGGCCCAAGCTGCAAGTTGAGGCCGATAAGACAATCAGGTGCCTTTGACAATCTTTAATATTAATAGAAAGAAAATCATATTAAATGCGTGTTTTATTCTTTATTTAAAATAGATAAAAAAAACAACCGCACCCGAACAAATATACTGTACGTCAAAACATACAGTATTTTAAAGCATTTAGTTGCTGTTATAAGGACGATAGTGTCTTTGACATACCCATATGATTAGTCGTATACATATACTCTTACTCTGGCGTATGTAATGTAGTCGGACAAACACACGTACAGGAATTTCACCATAAAATGCATTAAGAGGAATTGTGGTGTTAGCAGCAATTGCTAGAATAACAATTGTCCGTGACTAATACTATTATCGTGTAGACAGTTAAGAAATTTATTTAATCTTATTCATTTTTTGACCGTTTTTCCACATTGCATCAATACTAACACGTAATAACGTGTGGGACTTTTTTAATATCGCGTGCTATGACGTCTATATCGGGCAACATTTTCTCTTTGGCTAGCCATATAATGCTTTAACCGTTGGCTGCAAGCCAGTCAGAAATCATGAATAAATCATTACAACGTCACTGTTTATATACATGTACAATCATGTAGCAAATATATTTGATACCTTCCAAATAAGAAATGATGCATGTAATCACGTAGAACCTCATGGGAAAGAAGATATCGTCCCATGTTCAAAACTCCAAACTGACTGCCATCAAAATTTTCACGCTCGTTACATGCGGGGTTAGAACATAATCTGTAAAAGACTTAAAAAGCATGTAAATGTAGTTAAATGGAGAGAAAAATTAAAGAATCGTAATGACTTGTTATGAAGTCCTTGGTTGCAGATAAATATTATAGCGTTACTAGAAATTACGTCGATTATGGTTGGGGACAATAATATAGGATTTGTATAACAACAGTACAGTACTCATGCTCACCATTACAAATAATTGTTTCATTAAATAGATATAACTTCACATCCTTTGCGCTTTCGTTCGACCATGGAGATGAACACGATGGACAAGGACTGCTCAAATTATTATCACCACCGAGCATAATTTGAAAGATGCCATTTTCATCAGTATGTAAATTCGATTTTAAATCCCGCGTCAAGCGAGGGTGACGGACTTAAGCTTTAAACTGAATTTTCTGCTCTGACAGGCATAAAGGGATAGAAGGGGAACGTCTAACAGGTCGATCAGAAAAAACTTGCGGTAAAAAAGGAAAGGATTCATCATCTTCATCAAGTTTTGTCTGCACAAATCCAACGTGGACACAATTGTGGGTGTCATACTTGCACGTGAGACATTTGAGTCCATGCTGATCCGATCCAACAAACGAATATTCGCCATGAACAAAAGAACATACAATATTCTTGCTGCATGGCAATTCAAATATGTTATCCGTATTCTGTGAAAAGTGGAACGTGATTATACGTCATAACATTTGCTTACACCAGGAAAACATTTACCAATTTACATTACCATTTTACACCTAGACTGTACTGTACTGTACTGTACTGTAAACAATTCACCAAGCTATATATGTGTAAGATTTTAAATGTCTAAACACGCACGCCTGCAGAGAATTGTAAATTCAGAAAATGTCACACTTACAAAATATTCATGATCATTATAACGAGCTTGACTGCCTAAAAATATAATGTGTAATTAAGTAGGGTCACATAATTTAAACTACACTGAGTTAAAACTTCATTAAAGGTTGCTATGATTTTGGTGTGACCCTTGAACGTTCTCCATTCTGAATATTTACAAGGGGGGATGCTCTTAAACGCGCAAATGATTACAAATTATTACGAATCATGGCGTGGAGCGGTTACAGTTTTTTTTCTGCGTTATACCAGAGTACATACGTATATTTACTTCTCCAGGAGAGTCAAATATCCCATGAAATATTCCATGGTGGTAGACAGAGTAAAATAGTAAATACACTACAGTAGTGGTTTTGATGTTATACTCCGGGTGTATATCCACACTGGGCAGGTAAGGTACTACATGTAATACACTACAGTAGTGGTTTTGATGTTATACTCCGGGTGTATATCCACACTGGGCAGGTAAGGTACTAGTTAGCCTGACAAAAGTGGTAATCAAACCCGCAACTCGATTCCCATCGTGGTCAGGCTAACTTTTCAACTTGTCTGAGTGCCCGGTGTGGATGCATGCTGGATGCACACTCAGAGTACTGTAACACCAAAACCATTATATTCATCTGAGTACATAACATTAAAACACACACAAAAAATAACACTATACACTAGATTGCATTGGGTTACAACATCATACCTACAACACTCTCTGGTAATGTGCCATCTACTGACTCTACTGAAGCAATAAACTTCTCCACTACAATGCAGTGGTTACATGGCTTGGACCTGCCATTCAACTCTAAAATAAAACAAAATGAAAATACTTTTGAGTATTTAGGTCAGCAGACTGGAAATAATATTTAGTTGAATATACTTCAAACACACATTAATAATTATAAGCTTATTGGCAAATCAATTCAACTTTGAAAGTGTATTTATTTTGTTTAAGGGGGTAAAAGGGCACCTTGACAAGTAAAATTGTCTGACATTAGAAAAAGTAAAATAATATTTAATTAACACAAGGGAGCGCATTGGCAAAAATAAAGGGTTAATATTTACTTTTGTTGTTGTTGACATGTTACTCTGAGACATCAAAAGTACAGTTATAATTAAAAAAGTGTTTTAATTTTAAATAATTTTAGGTTAAGTGATACATAAAAAATATATTTCAATAAATAAGATGTTTAACTTAAACATTTATAAAGTGACATTTATTTATAATATGTTTGAATTAATATACTACCTTCTACTGTTCCTTGTAAATAAACATTTAGAGACAGCAGATAATTGCAGCGATTTATGTCACAGGAACATCTGTACACCCAGCAGAGTGAATTGCCAAAGTTGTGTAGAGAACGCTCCACTAGGACAAAACTGTCTTCCTAGAGAGTAACAAAAACATAAATAATCTTTTAAAGAGACTTAATTGGTACAGTAGCATGTGTATTCTGAATGTGATTTCATCTCCATGATGTAGCATATTATTAATACAGTATGTAATTTCAGTGACAGTATATACATATTTAAATAGCAACTAATATATCTTCTGTAACCTTTAATAACCCCTTAACATCATCAAAATCTTGCACAGCAAAAGCCATGAAGGTCAATCCAACTGGAACTACTGCACTTGCTTTGCATACTTCCGAAAAATATGCATCATTGCTTGAAATAACACCAACACATTGATTGGATGTAGATGGCATATCTTCGTTCTTCAAAAAATGAATTATAGTAGTCTGTTACAAAACTAAAACTGTCTGTACCAGTGTTGGTAGTACCAATGTGAAAATGCTGTCAGTGCTGAGTGGTTATATTACTACCTTAATAAACAGAAACTCGACGTTTCGAGCGAAGGCCCTAGTGTTACAAAACTGTACTTTTCTATCATTTATGGACTATTAACGATGAAATATATATATTATATTTGTTAATAACAATCACAAAGCTAATCCATAATTATATTAGTTGGTAACATACGCAGAAAACCACCAAAAGAAAAACACAGGTGCCCTAGAGTGTACTAGTCTGGCAATAACTGATACTGTATGGCTGTAAATGCCAAGAGGAATTTAAAACACAACAAATTGGACCATGAAGTTGTTCCTATATGCTATCATTTCAAGTCAATATATTATCATAATAATGTTATAACACCATCGATCACTTTATAATTTATAAGCAATGAAATAATTATTTAATACATCTCATTTTAGTTTCCTCTGTTTACTTCTGTTTTAATAATTAATTACAATTTTGCATGACAAAAAAGGTTTATTATGGAAATTGGCAACACTTTTGCCATGGCTAGCTGCTGTAGGAAGGCTACACGTTCCCAGCACCGGTACCAGTACATCTTTTGGCAATACCGGTACTGTATATTTTGTTATGGAATAAATTTTTATTTACTTCAAATAATTATGCCAGATATTAGCATATTAATTAACCTTATCTCTCCCCTCAATGAATAAAATCATCTTACACTGTGTGATGTTACTCTGAGTGTATATCCACACAGGGCAGGCTTGGAAAATATGCCTGGCCACGGTTGGATTCGAACCTATGACCTTTGGAATACTAGCCCAAATGTGGCCAGGCATATTTTTCAAGCCTGCCCGGGGGGATATACACTCAGAGTAACATCACACAGCATCTTATTCACTTGAGTACATTACACCAACACAACAAATATCATCTTACACTGTTAAGGCATAGTAAAATAATGGAGTAGGGCACACTACGACACTGCTGCATGATGGGTTAACCAGACATATTAATATAAGCCACTTTAAGGAGAATTTCAATATTTGTAGCAAAAGCCCTTCCTCTAAAGTTTGCAACCCCAGCTATGGTAGTCAATCAAGAAGAAGGGCCTTTGCTTGAAATGTCAAAACTCTCCTAACATGCGTATTAGATTATTTCCAGGTAATTGCATCCCTATACCTACACTGGCAGAGACAGTTCAATAACTAAACACACTCATGCCAGTTAGTATGATTAATTGATTGACTGCCAGCACCTCTCTCAGTAAGTAAAATTTCTGGAGCTATACTAGGCAGATTAAAATAATAAAGTACTGTACAGTAGGTCACACTGGGGCAAAATGCAAATGAATGGGTTGAGCATCAAATATATTTTACCATATCTAAGTCATCATCTTCACTAAAAACATTCCTTGCTCTTGAATCTAATAAGTACACAACAGAAATAATTAAGCTTTTCTGTGCATGTGTGTTGGTGTTAACTTACTGTATGTTGGTGATACCAACTCGAACCAACTTGACCTTGTAGCTCAGCTGGTAGAGCATTGGACTAGAATCCCAAAAGTCGTAGGTTCAATTCCCGCTGCTGTCAGGTAAACTTGTCCACACTCAGAGTACGACCACAAACAATAGAAATAAGCTTATAATGTACTAGTCAAATCCAAGGGTGCCCATCCCCCCCCCTGGCTTTTGACAATTTTCAAAAATATGCAACAAATTCCCAAGGGGGGGGACAAAAAACACATGAAAATGCCCCACAGCAGGGCACAAAATCAGTAGCAAACCTCTACCCTGGGGACAGATGGACTATCGAGTAGGTTATCCAATCACCTGAAAATAAAGAGAATACTTTCTTCGATGTTTCTAGCAAACGCTCTCCTGTTAATATATCAAGTACTGTGCATCATACTCTCAGACTAGTGTGTTTTGCTGTCATCAAGCTCTAGCGCATCTATTTTTAATGTTTGCAGCATGGTTCAAATCCATGCGTTTCTTAACAACAACTTGACTGGTTTATATTTAATTGTTCTGAAACTGGTATTGTTCTGTTTTATATTATTATCAAGTTATCTGTGATCTTAAAACCTCCACATCCTTAATTTCAAATGCCCCACCCCGGGCAAAGGTTTGAGTTCAAATGCCCAACCCACAAGACATGCTCTACAGGAAAATGCCCTGGGGTGGTCGCGGGGGGGATGCTTGGATTTGCCTGAATTGAATAAATATTATAGTTTTTTTTGCAAAATAAAATATATGGTTCAACTTATTTGTTGTAAAACTACAACATAAAGTACTCTACTTATCATAAAATAAAATATATAGTTCAACTTAAATAAAATATATGGTTCAACTTATTTGTTGTAAAACTACAACATAAAGTACTCTACTTATCATACTCCATTAACTTTACAACCATAATGAAATGGCTATACTGATATTAATAAGCTAATTTAAACATGTATCATGTGGTCACAGTTCTATGTCCAATAAAATATTTGCAACTTATTGTTAAATTTTATATTAATATTATATCATTTAAAACTTTAAAATTAATATTTTATAGAGTTTTATAAACTCACAGATTCAATACTCTTATATTAATATACTCTTATATTATTTAGATTCAATACTCTTATATATACTCTTCTGAGCTATTTTCGAGCTCGCTGAAATCCTTTGTAAACAATACGCTTTATAATGCCGGTTCGGTACATGGAGTGTCGTAAATATAACCTGGCGAAGTCTGTTTACGTAGATATAGGCTTATAGCCACTTCGTATTAACTGTGGTATTAAGTAACTACTCATAGTAGTCGTACGTTCATATTTGATAACGTACCTTCTATTCCTTCTATTAATTGCTGAGGCACTGTACTTCTACGAAATGAGCTCCTTCGAGTGCCACTCTTAGTTTTTGGTAAACTCGCAAGGTCATATCTACCTCCGCTGACAAATTTAACTTTAAATTTTTTGACCGGCTGGTTGGTTTGTTTGTTGGATATATGTATAGTATCCATTTTCTGGTATATATAACCACACTTGCGACCACCAAATTATTAGGGATTTCCGCTGACCACATGAAAAAAGAGACTCATTGATCTATAATAATAAACTGGATGAATAACAAAATGGAGGACTTCGGAATTTTGTAATCATTATTAAAACAATTATTAAATTATCCGAGAGAAACAATGGCTATAAAAAGATAAAAGAGCATAGAACTTTCTTTGAGAATGCTTGCTTAAATTACTGATATTTTTTTTCATTCGCGGTACCGCGAACCACAAGAAAAATCATGTTTTAATGCCTCAATAAATCAAGTTTTTATATGACCATGGTTATATATACCGAAAACCGGTATACATTCTATTTCTAGATTCTGTATTGGTATGTGCATACTAAATTAAACCCTCATCCTCACCTAGATATATATCTCTAATCAAGTATTTATATGACCATGGTTATATATACCGAAAACCGGTGTACTTTCTATTTCTAGAATCTGTAGTGGTATGCCCATACTAAACTACACCCTCACCCTCACCTAGATATTTGTCTCTAATCAAGTTTTTATATGACCATGGTCATACATACCGAAAACCGGTATACTTTCTATTTCTAGATTCTGTACTGGTATCTCCATACTAAACTACACCCTCATGCTCACCTAGATATTTGTCTCTAATCAAGTATTTATATGAACATGGTTATATATACCGAAAACCGGTATACTTTCTATTTCTAGATTCTGTACTGGTATCTCCATACTAAACTACACCCTCATGCTCACCTAGATATTTGTCTCTAATCAAGTATTTATATGACCATGGTTACATATATATATCGAAAATCGGTATACTTTCTATTTCTAGATTCTGTAGTGGTATGTCCAATACTAAACTACACCCTCGTGCTCACTTAGATATATATCTCTAATCAGGTTTTTGTATGACCATGGCTATATATACCGAAAACCGGTATACTTTCTATTTCTAGATTCTGTAGTGGTATGCCCATACTAAACTACACCCTCATCCTCACCTAGATATTTGTCTCTAATCAAGTTTTTATATGACCATGATTATACATACCGAAAACCGGTATACTTTCTATTTCTAGATTCTGTAGTGGTATCCCCATACTAAACTACACCCTCATCCTCACCTAGATATTTGTCTCTAATCAAGTTTTTATATGACCATGGTCATACATACCGAAAACCGGTATACTTTCTATTTCTAGATTCTGTAGTGTATATACTAAACTACACCCTCATCCTCACCTAGATATTTGTCCCTACTCAAGTATTTATATGAGCATGGTTATATATACCGAAAACCGGTATACTTTCTATTTCTAGATTCTGTAGTGTATATACTAAACTACACCCTCACCCTCACCTAGATATTTGTCTCTAATCAAGTATTTATATGACCATGGTTATACATACCGTAAACCGGTATACTTTCTATTTCTAAATTCTGTAGTGGTATGCCCATACTAAACTACACCCTCATCCTCACCTAGATATTTGTCTCTAATCAAGTTTTTATATGACCATGGTTATATATACCGAAAACCGGTATACTTTCTATTTCTAGATTCTGCAGTGGTATGCCCATACTAAACTACACCCTCATGCTCACCTAGATATATGTCTCTAATCGACTATTTACATGCTCATGGTTATATATACCAAAAATCGGTATACTTTCTATTTCTAGATTCTGTAGTGGTGTATACTAAACTACACCCTCATCCTCACTTAGATATTTGTCTCTAATCAAGTATTTATATGACCATGGTTATAGATACCGAAAACCGGTATACTTTCTATTTCTAGATTCTGTAGTGGTATGCCCATACTAAACTACACCCTCATGCTCACCGAGATATTCGTCCCTAATCAAGTTTTTATATGACCATGGTTATACATACCAAAAACCGGTATACTTTCTATTTCTAGATTCTGTAGTGGTATGCCCATACTAAACTACACCCTCATCCTCACCTAGATATTTGTCTCTAATCAAGTATTTATATGACCATGGTTATATATACCGAAAACCGGTATACTTTCTATTTCTAGATTCTGTAGTGGTATGCCCATACTAAACTATACCCTCATCCTCACCTAGATATTTGTCTCTAATCAAGTATTTATATGACCATGGTTATATATACCGAAAACCGGCATACTTTCTATTTCTAGATTCTGTACTGGTATCTCCATACTAAACTACACCCTCATGCTCACCTAGATATCTGTCTCTAATCAAGTATTTATATGACCATGGTTATATATACCGAAAACAGCTATACTTTCTATTTCTAGATTCTGTAGTGGTATGTCCATACGAAACTACACCCTCATGCTCACCTAGATATTTGTCTCTAATCAAGTATTTATATGACCATGGTTATATATATATATATCGAAAATCGGTATACTTTCTATTTCTAGATTCTGTACTGGTATCTCCATACTAAACTACACCCTCATGCTCACCTAGATATTTGTCTCTAATCAAGTATTTATATGACCATGGTTATATATATATATATCGAAAATCTGTATACTTTCTATTTCTAGATTCTGTAGTGGTATGCCCAATACTAAACTACACCCTCATGCTCACTTAGATATATATCTCTAATCAGGTTTTTGTATGACCATGGCTATGTATACCGAAAACCGGTATACTTTCTATTTCTAGATTCTGTAGTGGTATGTCCACACTAAACTACACCCTCATTCATGCTCACCTAGATATTTGTCTCTAATCAAGTATTTATATGACCATGGTTATATATACCGAAAATCGGTATACTTTCTATTACAAGATTCTGTAGTGGTATGTGCATACTACACTGGTCCCCCTCATGTTCCCCGAGATATTTGTCTGTAATAAATTTTTATACGACCATGGTTATATATACCGAATACCGGTATACTTTCTATTTCTAGATTCTGTAGTGGTATGTCTATACTAAACTACACCCTCATCCTCACCTAGATATTTATCTCTAATCAAGTATTTATATAACCATGGTCATATATACCAGTTTTCGCTATATATAACCATGGTCATAGAAAAATCTGATTAGAGACATATATCTAGATGAGCGTAAGTGTGTGGTTTAGTACGTATGCCCATACCACTACAGAATCTAGAAATAGAAAGTATCCGGTTTTTGGTATATATAACCATGGTCATACAAATACTCGATTAAAGACATATCAGTATCTAGGTGAGCATGAGGGTGTGGTTTAGTATGCACATACCACTACAGAATCTAGAAATAAAAAGTATACCGGTTTTCGGTATATATAACCATGGTCATATAAATTATCGATTAGAGACATATTAGTATTTAGGTGAGCATGAGGGTGTTGTTTAGTATGCACATACCACTACAGAATCTAGAAATAGAAAGTATACCGGTTTTCGGTATGTATAACCATGGTCATATAAAAACTTGATTAGAGACAAATATCTAGGTTAGGATGAGGGTGTAGTTTAGTATGCACATACCACTACAGAATCTAGAAATAGAAAGTATACCGGTTTTCGGTATGTATAACCATGGTCCTATAAAAACTTGATTAGAGACAAATATCTCGGTGAGCATGAGGGTGTAGTTTAGTATGGGCATAACACTACAGAATCTAGAAATAGAAAGTATACCGGTTTTCGGTATGTATAAGCTTGGTCATATAAAAACTTGATTAGAGACAAATATCTAGGTGAGGATGAGGGTGTAGTTTAGTATGGGCATACCACTACGGAATCTAGAAATAGAAAGTATACCGGTTTTCGGTATATATAACCATGATCGTATAAAAATTTATTACAGGCAAATATCTCGCTGAGCATGACGGTGTAGTTTAGTGCCCTCTGTTGCCAAATTCACACACCTGAAGGCGTGTTTTTTTTACACAGGTTAAAGTGTGTATTTTCCGAAAAAGGTAGGTATTTTTACACACCTAAAGGTGTGTATTTGCAAGATAAAGGGGTTTTTTTTCCGTTTTTTGCCTGTCGCCAAATTCACACAAAAAGGTGTGCATTCAAAAAGGTGTGCATTTTTACACACCATAAGCTGTGTATTTTGCCCTGGATCTCTGGCGAACAAATTACACACCTAAAGGCGTGCTTTTCTGCACACCTTGCAAGGTGTGGAAAATAACACGCCTCTTCGGGAAACTTCCAGCCACCCTCGGTGCGTCCAATCCCGGACTCACCTCCCTGCAAGTACGTTTGTTATAGAATTCTACAGTTTGGAACCAAAACGGTTTTCTCGTTTGTGTTGATGGCTAATAAATATTAAAAACAAAATTTGAAACATGAAACGAATATTGTTATCAGGATTTAGGGCATATCACTCGATAGAACTAAGTGTTGAAGGTTTTTTATAGATGAAATTTCGAGAATCAGGCAATTAAGCCATGCGAGCTAAAGATTCTTGTTGTCGAGCCCTAGCTGCAAGGTCATTAGCCACAGGTCCATTCCTGCCAGAGCCTGGCCCATAGTTGCACTTTTTGCAACTGCTCCTGGATAAACATATAAAAATTATACTCAAAATTTGCATGTACCAAAGTACAGCTTAGAGCACTGCACTGGAATCGCATTCACAGGGCCACATGTCTGATTCCTAGAGGGCCTACAGTTTTGCAACTGCTCGTGGTTAGGTCTACTAAATGTATAAAATGTACACTCAACATTTCCATCTACAAAAACCTGCAATAATCCATTAATTTTATAACCTGTTAAGTAAGTAAGTGAGTAATTGGGGGTGTACTAGGAATGGAGTTAGGATCTAATCATCCTTACTTGCATGTACTAGGTACTAATCATGCTTACTTGCAGCTGAGAGCTGAGCTGAATTGCGAAGGACGCAGCTCAACCTGATCGAGTCAAAGGCTCACTAAGGGCACTCTGGCAGCCACCTTATGACTGATGTCTGGTCATGGTGCACAGGTATGGTGGAAGTGTCAGTTAGGGGGTAATCCCAACTCACTCTGTCAACATTCCCTGTGGTAGGAAACCAGACGTTTGGTAGAGTGTTGACTAACTCTTTTCACATAAGTGTCTTTAGTCCAATGTGAGGATTGAACCCACAATCTCAGAGGTGAATAATGCTTGCTCTGACGATTGCACCACCAAAGCCCCTAAGCAGTGAACTTTATACAGATTTGGGGTTTCATACTGCAGGGGCTAATAAAAGGGAAGCATTTATATATAGGGAATTCTCTTATATTGTAGCAACTAAATCCCCCCCCCCTGAACCACTACACTACAAATAACATAACAAAGTGTACAAGCTTTCTAGCTAGGGATGGATTGATGCGGGCGGCACACATGACTGACACAACTCGGCACCAGAGCATGCAGAGGACCCCCATTCTTGAGGTAGAACAAGGAATAATATCATTAATTTAATTAATCACGATGAGTTACAACGGCAGCTAACACATGTCAACACTGGACCTGGAATTATGCCGTAATAATTTGTTTACTTAACTATTTTGATTCTTAATTTCAAAGATATCTAAGATTTCAGTTTGATAATCAGTGTATTGGTTTCAGTTATTTGTCAAACCAGTTCAGCCTACATCGATCTGACCTGACAAAAGACAATACGCATCTAACTACATAGAAGTGATAGAATTACATATGATATTACTTACAGATTTTACTTGATTATAATTATGTGAAGTTCAGCTAACAGCTAAAAACAAAAATAGAAACAAAACTATTGAATAAGGTTTCCTGGACAAATTTTTGAGAGAGGAAAAATTTCTGAAAATCATTGCAAAAAATGCAACTACAGTATTAGTGTGCAATCCAAAGTGCAGCACTTTTACAATCACGTCCCACATGCCAATTAAGTGCTAACCTCCAGAACAATACTGAAAACATTTATTTTTAAAGCATATATAATTTAATATATCATATCTGTACAGGATTTTGTTTATGTAAACAGTTTCCTGGGACCAGCTGTCCAAAGCTGGATTAGCGCTAATCTTTGGTTAAAATTTAACCTGCTGTACGTCACCGCTGTTTTAGTTTTTCTATTTCAAAACTTCAAAGAAGAAAACTCCTATACTGATCCAGACAAGATTTCTAAAGAAATATTTCCAAATTTATAAACAAGCTGTCAGGAAGTTTGCTTTGAATTTTAGGTTAACTTAGGGTTAAGTTAATCCAGCTTTGAAAACTGGCCTCTGATGAGTATTTGGTGTATTAACATCATCAAGAGTGCAATGCAATATTGGATGTCAGTAATTTGGTAAAAAGCAATTTCTAGGGAAAGTACTTAGATGAAGAAAACTTCCGTTAGTAGGAATGCAACTATTTGAAAAATATAAGGAGAAACTCAACGTTTTGAGCGAAGGCCATTTGTCACCTTCGACTAACTGCGCGCCAACGAAGGGCATTCGCATGAAACGTTGAGTTTCTTCAAATATTTTTCAGGTAATTACATTCTTACCAACGAAAATTACTTTGTCTATATTAATTGACACTACCTACACTGCACAGACAGTCAAATATTGAGTCTGATGAATTATCCGATGAGTATTAAAAAGTAAAAAATTGGCAGAGGAAACATGTTTTGGGGCTAGTAGGCAGACTCCTGGGCACAAGGCAATTAGTTTTAGCTTATTGGTTAAAAATATTGGTCAATAGTATAGCCATGGAATAGTGCTATAATAGTAGTAACGGTCCCCTGCCCTGGATTCCAGAGCCTTCGACAGTAAATAATAAATTGCAACGTCGCGAAGGCTCCGGGTTCAACGGGGAGATTCTTTCATTAAACCGCGCCAATCACAAAACAGAATTAGTGGTTTTAGTGCAGATTGAAACGTCGCGAAGGCTCTGGTTCAACAGGGAAATTCTTTGATTAAACCGTGCCAATCACAAAAACAGAATTAGTGGTTTTAGTACAGATTCTGCACTAAAACCACGAATTCTGTTTTGTGATTGGCGAGGCTTAATCAAAGAATCGCCCCGTTGAACCAGAGCCTTCGCGACATTTCAATTTATTATTTACTGTCGAAGGCTCTGGAATCCTGGGTATAGTAACGGCAAATGATAAATAATTAGATGATTTATATCATAGTTATATGTAGAGATAGAGGCTATTTAGTTTATTTTTGCCTTTAAAAAAATACAAACATTGGCAATGGGTTGGGAAAAGTATTTGCAAATGTCTGATGTAAACTCAATTGGGTTTAGTTAGGTCAAAATGCATCTATGTCTTGCACTAAGAAATACAATAACATACTCAGTTCACACAAACAAATGGTATCCCTATCCCTTCAAAGCAAGTTACAGTACTAAGGGGGTGGTCTTTATTTATGGGGAGGAGGAGGGGGGGGGGATTAGGAAATGGGGAGGGGGGGGGCAAACGAAGTTTTACCCTTATAAAGGGGGGTCAAAAAAGTTTTAACACAGAGAAAGGGGGGGGGTCATAAAAGTTTTTGAACTTAAATACCATGTCTAGAGTTCTGATTTCTATAATCACAAATAGCAAAAAAGAAGACTCTGAAAATGCTATTTCCAACGATCTAGAGACTCAAAATTTTCAAAATTTCCCTGCTCGGCGCCAACCATGGTAGCGCCTCGCGATCGTGGGAGTCGGGCCCACTAAGTTTAACAAGCTTTCTACCCCCTGAGTGACCCAGTTGTGGTATTTACATAAACATACCATGCAAATACACTTAACTGATCAGATTTGGTCTATCAACGCACAATGTAACGCTGTATATCCAAAAATCTGTTTCAGAAAATGCTCACATTTCAGTTCTAGGGGTGGAAAAATACAAAAAATTTTCTGGGGGAGAATACCCCCAGACCCCCCTACTAGTACATACGATACCACACCAAACTTTTTGTCACCAACAACCATCTGTCATCTCTCCACACTCAATATAGTATGGTCCCTTTTTGTAGATGCCCACCCCCCAGACAAGTTCTTAAAAAAACCCTGTGTTCAAATCATTTCGCTGTATGAAGACGGGTTATGGGTTAGGGTTATGGTAGGACAAATGTTGCATTGCAAAGTAGTAACACATAATATATATTTTTTAATCATATATGGTTGAATCATATTCACCAGGGTAAAACATCATGAGCTAGATTAAACAGATTGTCCTAATATCTAACTTTACCTGCAACACACACCTGTTTCATTGCTGTTAATTTTTCAATCCACGCTGGGGGGGGGGTCAGAAAAGTTTCTACTTTTATGAGGGGGGAGGCACAAAAAGTTTGCCTTCAGTCTGGGGGGGGGTCAAAAAAGTTTTCAATTCTTCTTTTCCCCATTTCCCACCCCCCCTCCCCATAAATAATGACCACTCCCTAATCTCTATAAAAGTAGGTGTTCAAGGTTCATGTAAAATATATTCATTCATTAATTTGCAACTCTCTGTGTAGATTTTACTTTGTCTGGTATCAGGCAAAGTAAAATATTAAAGTATGGTGCATTTGTCCATTAGCATGAGCCCAGCTAGGCAGAATGAGATGTATGCCAGACAAAAACATCAGCAACCAATATTACATTGGTGGGAAAACTTTACTTGTTTACAAGCTATAAATAGCTGAAGGTTTTCAACAAAGTCAAATTCATGCTTTATTTATTTGACACATTTTTAATTTAAAATTATTGCATCAGCAAGATTAACTAAAATAAAATTTTGTTAATATATATTTTGTTAATATAAATTACAGTAGTCACTGTACCTGTCTCTGCAAGTTAAAAATATCCTGAGAAACACAGGATTCTTTCTGTTCATTATCATCATTTAGGTCCTATAAAACAAATTCATGAAAGTTTTTGTTGTTGCAATAGTATCATAATTATAACTACAGCACCATTTCTTATTTAGAATACACTTACAGTACTTGTCAAAGCAAAATTTATATGTGGATATATGGGTGTCGTAAGCATACAAGACGGGGCTGGGGCTGCAGACCCCAAGACTTGATGAATCGTCAATTTTTTTAAGGAAATTTGGGCAATATACTTGTATCTCTTTTTTCTGGCACAGACTTCAGACAATGAGACTACAGTATACATATGCTATTATCCTATGCTATTGGCACAACCAGGGGCGAAATTGGCACAACCAGGGGCTGTTTAGTTGAGGGGGGGGAGGGGTGTTTGGCATAATTGTCCTGCAAAAATCTATTATGCCTGCAATTTTGTTGCCTTGCAAGATCCTTAATTGCCCTGCCAATCGGAGTAATTCATATATTAGGGGGGGGAGGGTGAAATCAATAATTGTTTTATTTATTTATTTAAATGATAAAACAGTAGCCGGTTGTAGAACAAATTTATGCACGTTGCTCTTCACACCTTCCACAGTCGGTACGTCATTGTCGTCATCACCCCTCCATATAATTGCTATTGAATTGATGACAAATTCGCTTACGGCTATCAGCCAATCAAAACAATGAATTCGATTGAATAAATTATGCAATTTGCAGTTGAGCTTAGATCGGCAAAGTTTTTCCGTTTAGAGAGCAACATTTGTGATGTAATCTGAGCATGTTGTCTAAGCACTTTCGACCAATCATAGCGAACAGATTCAAATTCCTTTGCTGTGATTGGTGGAAAATCCTTAAATCTCTCATGAAACATTCTCATTTTCGCTAGACAACATTGGAATTTGTCTTTGGTAACTTGTAAGTTTCAACGATTAAACTATCTAGCTAAACTTCCTGTCTCTAAGCTCAACAGAAAATCGCAGTAAGGCCAATGAAAATTGATATCATGTTTCTCGTCCCTGCCCACATGGGATATTTATCTGCCCCACGAAAATTTTTCATTCATTATTTTTGAAAAATAGGCTTAACAAAACACCAAATTGATCTCCAGATCAAAGTCTTATTGCTGCATTCCGCAAGCGCAACTCAAATTGTATCTTTCTAAAGATATTACTCGCCAAATTGCCTCTATTTTTCATGTCAGCCCTGGTATTTTTGTAAAATTCCTCGCCTCCAGAGTACGTATCTACGAAAAATCACTCGTATCGATATTTAAATAAAGTTTTAATGATATATCTTCGCTATATATCGGTAATCTCACAAAAACTCTCTCTGTCAACAACAAAAATTATTACGCTATATAAGCACATGTAAATGCAGCCCTACTATTGGCTGAATTATAGCAGTTTACTTCCGGTCACGCGAGTGTTCGTCACAATCTCCGACACACTCCCCCATATACATTCCCAGGGGGATGTATATTATTTCACAGTTTAGCCAATAATAATTGTTTTGCAACTTTCCTACTTTAACTCAATGTAAATATAGATTAAAATCTGCGTGTTCGATTTGTTCATATGTTCATATGTCGCCTTCTTCTGCCATCTCTTGAATACGTATACGCGCTGCTTCGCCAGCTGCTCTGCTCGGTCGAGGTTCAAACTTTGGTGCTGCAGCATTCAGCTTCGTCGGTTTCTTTGAAAACTCGTCACAACTCAGTTCCATGGGATATAAGTACTGCACCGGTCTTTCCAGTACCCCGTTCTTTGTCTTGAGCCGCACAGCTCTCACGACTCCGTCCTTGCCAGGAAAGGTTTCTTCGACCACAGCTAAAGGCCACACTCCCCGATTCTTGTTGTCGCTCAACACTATGACCACATCTCCAGATTTGGGACAGAACTTCGTTCTCGCATGAATCATACTATGTCTTTCTCTCAGTGCCGTTAGATATTCCCTCTTCCAACGTTTCCACAGGTTGTTCTTGCAGGCAAGAAGGTACTTAGCACGTTTCCTAAGATCATGACTTTCGATTCTCCATGACTCTTCGATGGGTAGATGGTTTGAACGTTGGTACAAGAATGTAGATGGGGTTAGGGTTGGCAATTCCACATCGTCCTCCATGTATGATAAGGGTCGTCGGTTTATCTGTATTTCGATATCTAACATCAGTTCAGCTAGTTCGTCCCACGTCAAGAATCCTCCTCCAACAACCTTGTACATTGCCGACTTTACCACTGCGATTAACCTTTCAAATTGGCCGCCCCACCACGGGGCGCGGCTGAGATTGAACTTCCATGTTATCTCGTATTCCTCGACTAGCCCACGTATTCGTTCATCCTTACGTATTTGCTTTAACCAGGCACTCGCCTTCACGAATGTTCCACCGTTATCAGAATATATTACTCGCGGGCGCCCACGGCGGGCGATGTACTTCTTCAGGCTTACGAGAAATGTGGGCGTCTCGAGGTTTTGCAGAAGCTCCAAATGAATGGCTCTTGACAGGCTGCAAGCGAATATTGCCAAATATGCCTTTCCTTCGGTTTTCGCCGTTTTCTTGTATTTCACTGGTCCCGCGAAATCTATACCGACCACTTCAAAGGCAGTTCCTGGATTAGTTCTGTCCTTTGGTAGAAGTCCCGGAACTGGTACGGTTGCTGCTCTCACACGGAATCTTTTACAACCCCAGCAATCACTGCGTACTTTCTTAACTAAACATCTAAGTCGAGGGACCCAATAACACTCTCTCACCGCGGCCATGGTAATCCCCACTCCCCCGTGAAGCGTTTCACAGTGTACGCGCTGAATTAGCTTCTTTGTAAATACTGCATCATGCGGAAGGTAAATAGGATAACTTCCCTGGATTCTCCCTTTGCATACCATGATGTCACGTTCAGTTCGTTCGAGGCCTAAACGAGCGCTGGTTTCCGGGTATTGGGTTTGCCAGCTGTCCCGCAACTGTACTCGCTTGATCCACCATTCCTTTGCAGCTTCAACTTCCTCTGTAGCCAAGGGTCCGACTCTCTTATCTTGATATCTACAGTTGTGGATGAATCGGTTCATCCAGGCACAAATCCGCAGAGTTCTACGAAAGCTGGTTCGCCCAAGGATATCGTCAAATTCGTCAGATGCTGGTTCTGATTTGGACACACATAGGACTTCACGAATCACCTTCGCTTCTGCTTCCGCTTCAGGCGACGTCTGTAGCACTGGGTTATCTGGCCATTGAGAAGGATCTTGGAGCCATTCTGGTCCAGTCCACCATAGCTCTGAAGATGAGACTGTTCCCCCACGGCTTGCTATGTCAGCAGGATTATCGTATGTGGGCACATACCGCCACTGGACTTCCGGGTGCGCTTGGATTTTGGCCACACGATTGGCTACGAATTGTTTGTACATTCCATTTCCACATATCCAATGTAGCGCAACCATGCTGTCGGTCCATGCATGAATAGATGGCACTGGAACCTTCGGAAGGGCGTTACGAACATTTACTGCCAGGTTGGTGGCCATGTGTGCACCAACCAACTCTAACCTTGGTACAGTCAAGCTTCGCTTCGCTAATCTGCTCTTAGCCGTCACTAGTTGTTGAGTTGTCCCCGATGGTTGTCTGACAACAGCGTATACTGCAGCCCCAACACCTTGAATGGATGCGTCACCAAAGGTGTGCAGTTCGATTTCTGTAACTTCTTCTTGGTGATTCACGATTGATCTCGGTACCGTTTGTTCCAATGGTAAGGAGCGTTCCCATTTCACCCATCTTTCCAGGAGTTTACCGTCAAGGTTCACGTCCCAAGATATCTTTGCGTCGCACACGTCTCGGTATATTTGCTTTCCTTCGAGAGTCACCGGTGAAACCAGCCCCAACGGATCGTATACTTTCGCCAGCTTGCTCAATACCCCACGCTTCGTTTTCTGCACTTCATCGTCCGGAAATGTCACTGCTAGGGTGTCCTTACGTTTGTCCCACTTCAGCCCTAGTAGCTTAGTTTCACTCGATTTGACCATAAGTTGCTGCTTCGCGTAGGATTGCTCTCGGTGATCTTCTGGGGATGCATCATCTTCTAATTGTGGAATGTTTGAGTTCCATTTGTGAAGCTCAAAAGTGGCATCATGTAATATTTCCTTCGCTATCTCTCTCCTCGTCTGTACTTCTTGGACAGTTCTCCCTCCCGTTAACAGGTCATCAACATACATGCTACGGCGTAGCAGTGCAACCTCATCAGGATATCTGTCAGCCCATGCGTCGAGATGACTTTCAAGGACCCCTTCGAGCAGGTACGGTGATGGAGCTAAACCGAATAATACCCTCGCAAAACGAAATGTTTCTACCACGTCCATTTCACTTCTCCGCCAATGAAACCGCAAGGCATCTCTTTCATTTTCTCTCACTCGTATCTGTAGAAAGGCTTGACGAATATCTGCCGAAACCATTACAGGAAAAGCTCGTTGCTGGATCAGGACATCCCAGAGCTTGTTTTGCAGGGATGGACCGCTGTGCAGGCATTCGTTCAGGGATGGACTGTCCGGCGTTGCACGTGCTGAAGCATCGTATACTATACGTAATTTGGTCGTCTCCGACTTTTCCTTGACAACACACTTGTGTGGTATATAGAATTCTTTATTCACTGGCATGTCCGGTGCCTTTTCCACAATCCCTGCTTCCACTTGTTCACGAATTATATTGTCATATTGCTCAGTCAAGCCATCACGTTGCAATTTCTTGGTCAAACCATTCAGGCGATGCAGGCTTCCGGTCTTGTTCGAAGGGAGTACCGGGTGAAATACTTGTGACTATGACTTGTTCTTCGCAAATGGCAAACATGCATGTCGTTTTCTGCCTGGTTTCCTTTTGCTCGTAACTGTCGTGTTCAAGTCATGTTCGACGATGTGAAGTCGGCATATTTGCTGTGCTTTGCTGATGTACTGGATGAAAATCAGTCTTTTCTGATTGTAGAAATATACCAATACTCTACAGTATTACATCGGCGACCTTGATATTTTCGCGACCGTTACACGGTCAGAAATTGCGGCCACAAATCGATAACTAAGATGAGCTCATCTAAACAGAGCATGCGTAGATTGTACATGCTGACGTGTATACTGAGTAATAATGAGGCGAATACTTAATTATTTCAAGATATAGTCGGTAAAGTTGTTAAATTTTTGGTAGAATTTTGAAGTTAAGAAAAGGCTAAAGGCCCCAAAACAATGTTAGGTGACTCAGAAATAATTACGAACACTTTAAACTTACAACTTGAGCTTTATTTTGTTGCAACATATTAAAGTAAAGCAAAACAAAGAAGCACGCGAAATTTTTTTACTTGAGCCCACGATGCCATGCAACGAATACTCGGCGACATAATCTTTCTCTGCGGAATTTCTGATTGATTGTGAAATGCAGGCCGTGAAATCAAATGTTTATGAAACGAGTGTTTATAAAACGAAACTTTTACTCCATTTTTTATTGTTTTGCTAAAAAGTACTGGTTGAGTGATGAAGAATGACGTTTACAGTTTTTTCATATCTCACTCATTCCTCAAGTTATCGCACTTTCTATATTTTTGAGATTGACATGGTGTTGTACGTGCTTCCCGGGATGATGGATTACAGGTAGCAAGCATTGAATGAATTTGATTTTCAAGCTTGCAGATTGATTTTTACCAAGCGCCTCAATAGCACACGCAGCCTTATTCGCAGCCGATATTTTCTATTTTCTTACGCCTATTTTAGGAGAGATCTTATGATCATGCAGTGCAAGAGTCTCTGTTTGTTGAGTGAGCTTATGTACCTTCCAAATTCTGTGCAATCCGTGGTTCAACTTCTGAGTGACATATTTCCTATTATAAGATGCTTCACCATCACTATCGTCTTCATGTGTTTGCATCAAATCATCATGTTGTTCATGCCACTCCATTACTTCATGGTAATTCGACATCACTTTCCACAGGGTCTGCAAGATATTTATAGCATGTGTTCTTCAATTCATTTGCCGGGGATGGGATATTATGGAATAAATAAATCTGAGTATTAAATATCGCAGTTAATAGAAGAGATGATTTAGAAACTCATTAGAATTCAAAAATAACTCATTATCCATGTTTTTGTTTGGGTTTATTCAGAAATATGGTCCTTCATCATCACGTGTGTATTGTATCTTCGCCCAACCAACCAACCAATAGCAATGTCTTAGGAAGGTTAACTATCCGTGACCTCAACACTAGTGATTAATTGGGTAGCTTAAAAATTGCTATTGGTGGATTTGGCAAAA